>JAVJIF010013396.1:0-127751 GCA_038442645.1 Agave tequilana | reverse complement strand
CTCAATATTCAAAGTAACAGGAATAAAAATTTTATTATCAGAAGGATTGATTACATTGAGCTGGAAAAGACCATCACAAATAAAACCTTTTCCAGAGAAATATTTGATTTAGAGATTACAAATTTATTGGACTCCTTGACAATCTTATAGCCAGCTCTAAGAAAAGAAAATTCGCTTATCAGATTTCTCCGAAATGTGGGTACATGCAGGACGTTTTTGAAGAGTCAGAATTTTTCTGAGATCATTCTGAGATCAATACGTCTAGTTCCCTTTATCTCTCTAGTGGAGTCATCTTTCAGGCTCACGCTTCATCCACGTTGTTCCTAATAGGATTTAAATCAGGAGCGATCAATACAGATATGAATATTGGCTTCTGAGTCTAACCATCAGTCTGAGGAGGAAAATGATAGAGTTGACAACAGAAAGAGAGGAATCTACCTAAAAGAATTGGAGTTCAGTTCCACCATATTGACCTTGTGTCTGCCATTTCCTCTAGGTGAGCTTTGACAGGTTCCGTCTTCCAGTTGAGAAATATTGTGGCGTCAAGTGATTGGTTCTCTCGCAGAAGTAGCAAAATCTTTCATTGATCTCTGGCTAGAGATTTTGAGTTTGAAGGAGGAAGATTGTGAAGGTTTGAAAGAAAAGAATTCGATGAGGAGAAAATGTAAGTGATTGGGTTTATTGAATTTCTTTCCTTTGGTATTCATAAATTTACGCTTAGACTTATCTTCCACCAAGTTGACTTTGCCTTTCAGGTGACTTGGAGTTTGAAATTTTTTCTATGTTGTGCTTCTATGCGAGTCGCTTTAAAAACTTGAATAAGGTAAGGTCACTTTACTTGTGATAGAAGTCTTCAGCAAAGGCTAATCAGAAAGGAGGGAGTTTATCAATAGACAGAACACCTTATAATTGTCGGAGAATTGGTTTCCTTTCGATTGAAGGTGTCTAATAAAATCTTAAAAATTCATGAAGTTGGTCATTGATAGGTCTGCGTCAGACATCATGAATTATTGGAGGAGGTGAATTTTTGATTCCAGCATCATCGAGGCCATATTCTTCTTCAAGTATTGTCCACAGTTCTTTGGCACTCTTATATTCATAATAATTGCATATAGACTATCAGAGAGTGCACTAAGAGTCTTATGGAGACAATGTTAGTCAATCTCCTCAGGTTTCAAATAAATGAAAGAAGTTGAAGGAAGAGTTTCAGCAGGGGATGATTGTGCGAGTGATGGTTTAGGAGGAGAAGGAATAGAATCATCTATAGCCGAAATGAGTCCTAAAGTAGTCAACCAATACTTCATCTTTGCCCACTCTTAAAGTATATGCCAGTGTATTTCCCAGACTTAGCACTCTTAGAGTGGTCAGGATTGGCCATAGTGACATGATGAAGTTACTGAATTCTATTTTTAAATTATTGAGGATGTTAGGATTCAAAAGTAGATAGCTTTAAAACAAAATTCTAGTATGATACTGTGACAAGAGATCTAACAAGATAATGTAAGTACGGATAGAAATAAATAGTGGTAAACAATGTAGATAATAAAATGACACTTTCAGAAATTAAGCACTTATTTCAATTTAATTTCTAGACTAATCTAGCATGAAAGATGTAAGAAATTAGACAATGCAAGACATGTATCAAAAATAATTATATCATGCAAGTAGTGAAGTATATACATACATACATACATACATACATACATACCATATATATATATCTCATGTAATGTAGAAACAGATTATAGCATGTAACTTTGCAATCTTATTCTAATCAGATAGCAAGAAAATTATTGCATGAAAATAAGAAATAACAATTATAATTGTATTTTGATTCTCTAGATTGTTGGTTGAAACTGTGTTATTTCCTAAAACATGTAAATCAATTATCTTAATAAAACAAATTAAATTAACTTCCTAGCATGCTGCTGCAGAATTAAAACAGAATAAACATAAAAATATATATTCTGACCTGAGAAATGCAGCCGCGTAGTCGCTGCCCTAAAGAATCAAAAGCATGTCTCATTGTCCATACGTCGATTCGGCTTTGTTCAATAGCGGTAAAAGAATCCCCCCAAAATCACCAACACTCAGCTTAGGACAGTAGGTATAGCCCCTTGCTCATACAGATAATTGTTGCCCAGAAAATTAAAAAGTTGAAGAAATTTAACAGTGAGAGAAAGAAGAATATAGCTGTAAATCTCGGATTTCTTGTTGTCTCAGAATGAACAGAGAGAAGCTTCTTTTACAGGCACGGAGCTCTACCTGTTACAAACAGCCCCCGAACAAATAAGCGCACGTTCAGATTTGTTACAATTAATTTGCAACAATTCAGCATATTCACAGATCTGCTTTTACCGGGTCAAAAAACGTTACAAATCAAAACAGTGAATGACTTCAGGAAAGTGAGACAGAGCTCGAGAATATTCTGAGTCTAAGTGCTCGAAAAATACACGTCTCCAGGTGCTCTGGAAAGACTCCAAGGTCCAAGTGCTCGGGATGATCCCGAGTCCTAGTGCTCGGGGTCCACTCCAAGATCACTCCAAGCCCAAGTACTCGGCGATGATTCCGAGGTTGCTCGGGAATTATTCTGAGTCCAGGTACTTGAGTCACTTCGCCCAGAAACTCGAAGTTAGCTCCGAAAGACAAAAAATAATTTTTAAATATAGCAGGTCCAAGAACCCCTTGAACGAAACCGCATTAGTGTCCGCAAGTCGTGAGCGCGCGCTACCTAGACCGAACCCGGCCCAGCCAGTTCGCCGTGTGTGAAGAGTGTGGCTCATGACCTAACACTTATAACAATAAACTTAGGAAGAGTTGGTATATATACCACTCAAACTTCTTTGGTCTATCCAATGTGGGACTAAAATTAAAGGTAAAGAAGCTGTAAGAGAAAGTTGCACTTAATATGATATGAATCGGGGAAGCCTGTGGTATGGTTAATCAGCGATAAGATCAAATTCCGCAACGTTCACCAAAATTTATGATCTTGAATAGGAAATCACTTAAAACTAGTAATGCTACACGATGAATTTTAACAATGTTTGCAATTGAAGTGTAGATATTTCTAATCCTAATAAATCCAATCACAATGCTCAGTTAAAATTTGTAATAGCATCAATATTAAGATCAACAATAACAAACATCCAGTAGAATCACAGTCTCACAATTATATGGAGATCAGAAAATATGGATACAGTTTATAGATAAAACTATAGTGTAATCTAACTGATAATCCGATTGTCAAAAATAAAAATTACCTACTGAGATGCTACGTTCTCAGGTACACGTACTGTTGTTGTTATTGCACTGCTGGCTTGCTACTGAATTAGCTATTGCTGCTAACGTTTGCAGGTTGCCTC
The DNA here is from genome assembly GCA_038442645.1 of Agave tequilana. Lineage (NCBI taxonomy): Eukaryota > Viridiplantae > Streptophyta > Magnoliopsida > Asparagales > Asparagaceae > Agave > Agave tequilana. The sequence goes on along the minus strand of JAVJIF010013396.1, from coordinate 124,389 downwards.
GCTCAGGAGCAAGCCGTTTAAGCTCTTTGGTGTCAATCTGGTTGAGAATCATGTGGGTGCTATATCTCCTTGTTTGGCCACTTCAGATGAAATTCAAGGATTTGAGCAGTTCTCGGACCAACCAAAGACCGCAAGGCCATCTGAATCGGAGGGTTCAGGAAGCATCAGTGTACAGTCATGCTTGACTCACACTATCACTGCTCGTAGCTACACAAAGTTCACAAACATGGAAGTGCACTCGGGAGATCAGTTGATCTTTCAAAATTAATGGCTACAAGGAACTTGTTGAAGAGCTTGACGGAATGTTGAATTTGAAGATCCGTGGACTGCAACAAGGGTTGGAAGTTCATCTACACTGATGATGAGGGAGACATCAAGCTGATTGGAGATTACCCATGGTCGGATTTCCTCCCGATGGTGCGGAAGATCTATGTTTACCCACAGGAGGAGGCGAGAAGTTAAAGCCTTCAATGCAGAACTCTAAAAGAGGCCGAGGAGAGGACCAGCAGGCGACAACAGACGACGGAGGGCAGTTGATGAGGAGACGCTGGAGATCAGCAGGGGTTGACGTCAGGGAAGTCGGGGCTGTAGGAGATTCCGTTGGTGGCACTCGCAAGTGGGGGAAGGAGGAGGGAGACGAAGGTGAGGATGCTTGGCAGTGGTTGTCGATGATGCCGAGGGAGAGTTGTGTTGGCCCGAAGGCCCATCACTCTAGTTTTGATGATGATCAACTCATGTAGTTATGTTACTAATGATCTTGTGTTTAATTAGTGACAGATTTATGATCAAGATCTTAGTTGGTGCAAAGCTTCAACAAAGGATTTAAAGTCAAGTTTTGGAGCTTGCACGGTGTTTTGACCAAGTCAAGAAGGCTTCAAGTGAAGACTTCAAGAAGATGAAGACTTGAGTCTAGGTTTGTTTTAGAAGATTTTATTTTAGTTTAAAATGTAAAGGATAGAGTAGTTGGTGGATTGCTCAAGTATATATACACACACTCTTGATTAAGTTTAGTTTTTACAAAAGAATTTTCAGTTTAGAAAAGACTTTCATTTGGTAAAAAAATATATTTTGGTTTTTGGTATTTCTCATATACATATTTTAACCAAAACCAAGTTTAAAGCTTAATGTCAAAAACATAGATATTTCACCATGTTGTGTAGTGGATCATATCCATACACACTATGCTTTAAATGAGTTTAATATCTTATTTTGTATTTGGAGAAGTTTTGGAAAAACAAGTTTTGGAAAAATCAAGTTTGGAAAAATACCGTTTTGTTTTGAGCCAATTTTTCCAACTTACAAAAATAGTTCAAAACATTTGTAACATGTCTTGATTTTGTGCAAGCATGTTTGTTTATCAAAGTAAAGTGTTAAAACTATTTTTGTAGATTTTCTGTAAATTTATGGGATTTTTTTAGAGCCAAAAAGACCAAGTTTAAATCCCTTAGTTTTCTTCCTGGCTGCAGCCGGTCGACCGTCACGGTCGGACCGACGTGCACGCCAGTTTTGGCAGGTGGCCGGTCGACCGAGCCGGTCGACCGTCCAGGCCCCGGTCGTCCGGGCGGCCGACCGGACAGAGAGTTTGCTCTCTGTATCTTGCCTCGGTCGACCGACCGGTCGACCGATGGCACAACGGTCTGAAATATGACCGTTGGTCGGTCGACCGGGCGGTCGACCGACAGGCCTGACAGACCTCCAACGGCTAGTTTTTCTAGTCCTATAAATTTGGGGGTTTGGGCGTTGTTTTTAACCAAGATTTCTAGTGGGTTTTAAGCCAGTTTTTCCTACTTCATTAAAAGAGTTTTTCCCACTAAATTGAGAGCTAATACTTCCAATCAAAAGGGGAGTTTATTAAGAGTGTTAAAAGAGATTTCTTTGAGTTTTCCTCCACCATCTCTTTCCTTATTTTCTCACACATACACTTGAGCTATCCATTACTTTATCTATCCATAGGAGTGTTGTAGTGAGATAGTTTTTAGGTGATCAAAGTGTTGTGATCACCAAAGACTTGTTTCTTTGTTCTTTGAGAAGGCGGACGGTTGTGTTCGCATTTGTTCCGGGTCCTAGTGAGGACTCGGTGTTTTCGAGTTCGGGTGTGAACTCTTGTTTGAGTTGCGGCCTCGGCGAGCCGGTGGGCTTGCGTGTGTACGGACTAGGAAGTCCGAGAGCTTGTAGGTGTTGCGGCACCGAGTGATCCGGTGGGATCGATTATAGTGGAAATCCTTCGTGTGTCGAAGGCGGGGATGTAGAGCAAGTGTGCTCGAACCTCGAAACAAATCCCTTGTGTTTGCGATTGCTCACTCTCTCTCTTTGTCTCTTGTTTATATCTTGCATGCTTCTATTGTGTTTATCTTTACATGCATGATATACTTGTGTGCTTAATTGTTATACTTGCTTGGGATTGTTTGCTAACACTTGTATTTAACCAAGAGAGCCAACGCGGCACCTCAACCCATTCAAGGGGAATCTAGAGGAGTTTGTCCAGAGCCCTTCACGGGGAATTCAGCAACACTCTTGTGTTATACGTGGTGTTTAGTGTAATAGTTTGTTTAAGTCATAATAAGTTTTAATTCCGCATTATTTGACATTAAGTGACCATTAGATTAGCCATCACCTATTCACCCCCCTCTAGGTGAACTTACAAGTTGGGTTCTGTGCCCCGTGAGGATGAGGGGGAGAAGAGGCTCAGTGCAGTTGCCGGTGGATTTTGTGTGGGTTTTTTCCCCCTGGTGTGGACTTTGGATGGCTGAGATAAAGGAAGGAGTTTGATGAGTGAATAGGATTGGAAATGAGACGTTGGATTTGAAATAATGGATAGAATTTTGAAAGGGAGAAGGGGATAACTTAGATTACGGTTTCACACTCAAAATCTCATTTTGAAAAAGAATTTCTTACTCAATCTTATATTTAATTTTTAAGTAGAAAATTCAAATCATTAATCAATCTTCATTCTATTACAACTTATTAGACTCTCCCTTTTATAGGCTTACGGGACACTGACTTTTCTCCCTACAGTCAATGTGGGACTAAAATTAAAAATAAGACTAACAAATAAAGAAAAATACAAATGACTCAATATAAAAATTATAGACACCAACTCAGTGACTCGATTTGTGGCGCTGGCTGGATGTCCACATCATTCTCCGGATGGGAGAAAACTCGACCCCGTCGAGTTCGGTGTGGAAAGTCCTCATACTCTAACACAACTGAGTCACAATTCAATAGATAATATTCATTTTCAAACAATCATATATCATCATTAGAATACATTAGATAGTTTAATCATCTTAAGTTTTATCACGTTCCACTACTGTATGGGATGAATACCTAAGAGTGAACTCAATGTGAAGACTTCTAAAAAAATGACTCAGAGAAGGCTCACAACTAGTGGGTTGTTAGAGTTAAAATCAAATTTATAATCCACTAAATACCCAACATTGAAAATAAGACTAATTTCAAAATTTTAAAGATATATAACATAAGCATTGTATTTTGATTTTTACGAGATTTTGAAAAAAAAATATGATACTACAACATGCAAATCATTAACAGTTCCCCAGGAAACCGATTTGGACGAATTCGAACCATCATAAGTTTGTTTGCTTCGAAAAAGCTTGGTCAATATAAGATTTCTTTGAGTGGCTGAAAAGTTACAACAGAACGATTTTGATTACAAAAGAGGGAAGAAGACTTGGTTCTCCCCTTTTGTTTAAAGCTGGGTTCTTTGCGTGGTGGTGGAGAGTGATTTTTGTTCTTCGTTGACCGATGTACTGTCTAACTTCTCTTCTGGATGCTCTCAAAACTAATCAAAGAGAAACTATGTTTTTAACATACTACGTGTTTAGAGTCCACTGATTACTCCTTCTCTCCAAAAGTCTCTGCTCTAGCTAAAAAAGCCCCTCTCTTCATAGCTACTCAGGCTATTTATAGAGAGGCATAGGGGTATAATTGTCCCCTGAAATCCCTCCATTACGGGGATTAACTCCCTATTACGTGGGGAGTTAATTGACCAGTAATGAGGTCAGTTATAACAGAAACGCAGGTCTCGCGTTGGACGCAGACAATGTGTTGCTTGTTGTGGACGCGGCATCTCAGAACGTGGAGTTTCTCAGACTCGCAGTTGGAGTGAGACACAGGGTTTCTCAGACTCGCGTCTGAGGTGGAGCGCCAAGTTGCTCAGACCCGCGCTTGAAATGGGGCGTAGAGTTACTCAGACTCGCGTTGAATGCGGGTTTACTTAGACCCGCGTCTGAAGTCTACATTCCTCTTGGGACGAGAAGTTCGCGTTTTAGTCAAAACTCGACCTTCGTGTTGAAGTGGGGCTCGCGTCTGATGGCTTGTCCTTAGTGATTTTAAACAGTCTACAAAACCTCCTCCAACGTTTCGAGACTCCGCAGTTGACTGAGACGGATTTCGAAACACTTTAGACTTCAGTTGATTTTAGGTTTCTCATGATTGTACTGATAATCTTTTGAGATACCCTAAGCTTGATCCTGTCTGGATTGTGGTCTTCGTGAGTGTACTGTTGAAGTACTTGAAGTCTCTAGGGAAGATCATCACAAGTGTCTTAGAAACTCAGTCTAGCACTGTTATGAGCTCTGATTTGTTTGTCGGGTACTATTAAACTGATAGAGTTGTCAATTGCTTTTCTTAGTGTATTGTTGAACTGACTGCAGAAATAAAGACATACTCTTTGTATGTGAGAGAATGCAGCCTTCATATATGTGGTTGTCTTGCTGATCAAGTGGAGACGCGAGCTTCAGTGGAGTTGAGACGCTACCCTCAATTGGCATAGAGACGCAGCTCTTAATGCTGAAGAGACACGGCTCCTGATCATTGTTTGAGAGACAGCTCTTGATGGTTGTTGAGACGCGGCCCTTGATTACTATTGAGATGCGGCTCTTAAAACGCGAAGATCGCGTTAGATGCTTTCAGGCGCGAGTATAATCTCTCGCTGAGCAAGAGTGACTATTTGTACTCCTTTTGTCACACTTCTATCTTATTAAATAAGAGAGTGTTTTGTATCACTTTTAAATTTTGATATAAATAAAAGTGATAATTTTGCCTTCATGTTGTCTTAACTTTCTTTTTTGTTTTGAAAATCAGACAAATGAAAGCGATTTAGTTTGATTGCTAGAGGTGACGATTAACATAGCAACTCGAAGATTGAAAATTCCGTTTAAAGAATTTGAAAAGGTTACTGTCAGAGGTGTGATGTTAACTTAACAGAAGTTGAATTCGTGATTTGAACGAATTTTTAAGACTTGTTATCCTATTGATGAGAATAACAAGCGAATTTAAATATATTGGGGATTTATGAAAATTTTTACCGTCAGAGGTGTAATGTTAATGTGACAGATTAGGATTCGTAAATGGAAGCAAACTGTATTGTTAGAGTTGTGATGTTAACTTGACACGAGTTGAATGCTAGAGGTGTGATATTAACTTAGCATCAAGGAGATCTCGTTTTCATCGAGAAACTGGGAAAGTCGTTATCATAGGTTTAATATTAACTTGACAACGAGGTGAATGCTAGAGGTGTGATATTAACTTGGCATTTAACATCTCAGCTTCGATGAGAAGGCTCGAGGGTAGATCATTGCCATAGATGTAGTGTTTAACTTAACAATGAATGAATGCTAGAGGTGTGATATTAACTTAGCATCGAATGTCTCATTTTCGGTGAGAAAATCGAGAGAATCACTATCATAGGTGTAGTGTTAACTTGACATGAATTTATATTGTGATATGAGCAATTTTGGTCAGAGGTGTAGTATTAACTTAACCGAGAAATTTTGCGATTTGAGCAATTTAGTGGACCTGTCATTCTATTGAAGAGAATTGACAAGTTGAAATCTTATCCGCTGGAGATATTGAGGGAATTCACTGTTAGAGGTATAATGTAACTTAATAGTGATTTTGATTGCGATATGAGCAATCTTAGTCAGAGATGTAGTATTAACTTAATTGAGAAATTTTATGATTTGAGCAATTTAGTAGACCTATCTTTCTATTGAAGAGAATTGACAAGTTAAAATTTTATCCGCTAAGAATATTGAAGAAATTCACTGTTAGAGGTATATGTTAACTTAACAGTGATTTTGATTGTGATATGAGAAATCTTGGTCAGAAGTGTAGTATTAACTTAACCGAGAATTTTTTGCGATTTGAGCAGTTTAGTGGACTTGTCATTCTATTGAAGAGAATTGACAAGATAAAATTTATCCACTGGGGATATTGAAAGAATTCACTATTAGGGTATAATGTTAACATCGGGGTTGATTGCAATATGAGCAATCTTGGTCAGAGGTATAGAATTAACTAACCGAGAAATTTTGCGATTTGAACAATTGAGTGGACCTATTATTCTATTAAAGAAATTGATAAGTTAAAATTTTATCCACTGGGGATATTGAAGAAATTCACTGTTAGAGATATAATGTTAACTTAACAGCGGGGTATGCCAGAGGTATAATATTATTTTGACATGTTTGATTTATCATTATTTCGCTGGAAATAATTATAATTTTTTGAGGTCTTACCATTCCATGAATGAGAATTGGTAAGGGATTTTAGAGGGGAAAGCGGGAACATGCCCCTCAGGATTTTTAGCAAACCCTCAGCTAGCAACGGATTTAGTATGCCCTTACCAACTACCGTTTAATTTGAGCTAGCCATGTTATTTTTCTCAGCATGATGAGTTGAGAATTTTCTATTGGTCTAAATGCCAACTACTTTCTCTATTCTTTAGCCGTCGGAGGCGTCCGATGTAGTGTAGATAAACTAGAGAAAAGTGACAAGGCTAAAACTTGACATTTTGCCTTTGTCCTTTCCTCAATGTTTACATCATGCATCATGATGTTAACAATGCTCGATCAACTTGGCGTCGGTCGCTCGTGATGTGATCCGTTAAAGGAAAAAGCTCTTCGTTAGTGCTCTTCCAAACATCTTGGAGCTCAAATCATAATTCATCTGATTGATCAAGATGAAGATTTGATCAGAGGTGTAATGTCAACTTGATCATGAGAAGAGTGACAAGGCTAAAACCGAAGTTTCGCACTTTGTCTCTTCAAAATTAACATTACGCATCGTGATATCAACAATATTTGAATGATCGCATTGTAATAGAATCGAGGAGCTTTTCTTCTGATGGCAACTGCCTCTTTGGGGTCGTCAGGCAATATACCATATAAGACGAAATCGACGTAAGGGAATCTCCAATCTCTAAGTTCGAGACTTGTTGAAGTCTCAAGAGCCTCTTTGACTTGAAGGTCTCTTCTTGGAGTTCTACTGTTTTTAAGGGCGAATTTGCAGCAGTACAAGTCGCGAGTGTAGACGAGTACTGTCTTCGTGGCTCCAGCTGGAAGAGCCAATGAAGCGGCGAGGGACGCCAGTGCGTCTACATGCGCATTTTGCTAACGTGGCACATAGTCAATGTAAAAGTTTTCAAACTTTTCTGCCATGATAATGGTCGAGTTGTGATAGGGCACCAAGTCTTGATGTCGGGCCCCATACTCCCCGCGAACCTGGTTGACGATGAGCTTTGAATCATCGTATACTTCGATATTTTTAACTCCAATCTCTTCAGCAAGTTGCATCATGATCAAAAGAGTGTTATATTCTGATACATTGTTGGAACACGGCTTTCTTAGCGAGAATGCACGAGAGATCACATAGTTATGTGGAGAGATAAGTACTACCCCACACTTGCGACGATATTTTCCTCAGGGTTCGTCTTCGATGCTCCGTCAAAGAATAATTACCACACTTCTTCTTTTGAAGAGGCGTTGATGTTAACTTCTGTGATTTCATCTGGGAGATCATCATAAATTTTTGAAGTTTCTGAAACTGGATGATCGCCAAAAAATCCGCCACAGCTTGACTATTGATCGCCTTTTGTGGCATGAATTGCATCCATATTGTGAGAGCAATATGGCCCATTTCGCTAGTCTGCTGTTCAGCGAAGATGGCTTTATCGTAAGCAATCACAAAGGATTAACTCTGTAGATGACTTCACTGCGTTGCCTTATGAGGTAGTGTCGCATTTCTGAACAAAGCATTCTTTCTCAATTGAGTTGTAACGATGTTCCGCCCTAATCATTGTTCTACTTAAATAGTAGATTGCCTGCTCGTGATTTTGGTCATTATTCTCAGCTAGTAAAGCGCCAAAGGAATGATCCATCGCTGGAACATATAGCAGGAAAGTTTTTCCTAATACTGAAGCTACCAAAACAGGCGGGTGTGTGAGATACTCCTTAATCTCTTTAAATGCTTCTTGGCAAGCATTGTCCCAAATGAATGAGACTCCCTTCTTCATTAGCCTAGAGAAGGGTTGGCAGCGCCCTGAGAGATTTGATATGAATCTCTGGATGTACGCCAATCATCTCTGTAACCTCTGAGTTCTCTTTGAGATTTCTCAAAGGTTGCATCTCTTGGACCACACGAATCTTCTCTGGATCGAGATGAATTCCTTTGGATGTAACAACAAATCTAAGAAATTACTGTTGGCGACCCCAGGAAGGATTTAGTGGGGTTCATCTTCAACTGGTGAGCCTGCATGATATCGAAGAATCTCTTCAAGTCGCGAGATGATCGCCATTGCTGCGGCTTTTCACGGCGATATCATCGACATAGCATTCTGTGGTCTTGCGTATATGCTCATGGAAGGTCGCATTCATGGCACATTGATATGTCGCACCAGCGTTCTTCAAGCCGAAGCGCATTACTGTGTAGCAATATATTCCCACAAGCATCCTGAAGGATGTGTGCTTTTCTCTTCAGGGTACAACTTTATTTGATTATACCATGAGAAGCCATCTATGAAAGTGCAACACCCCGTTCCCAGAATACGTACTTAGTTGCGTATTCAGATTTTTCGATCGTAATTTTTCGATTTACTTCTGTATTTGTTTTGTATTGTGAATTCTTTACATGAACGTTTTGTCTTGGATTTGGATTCGTGGACTCGGAGTCAACCTCAGTTTGAACCGAAGGCCCGATCCCAGAGTATTGCTCGGTTTGGACATTCTGGTATTCCGATTTGACCGATTTTAGTTTTAAACATCGTTTTCCAATATTCTGAATTTATATGATTTTCTGAAATTTTTCTGAATTAAGTTGTAAATCTTCAAAACCGGTGTTGGCCAGTACCGTTGACCGATTCCCAGATTTTTAATTTACAAATGGTTTGGAATCTCCAGAAGTGTCTTTAGACATTATTTCTTAAAATCCTATTTTCTATCCAAATACATTTTCTGGGATTTATCAGATTTTATCAAAACCCGGCCAATCCGTGTATACCGAGATTGACGGTTGACCTTATGATTTTTACCTTGAAAAGGAGATTGAATTTCTGAAAACCGATTTCACTAAAAATCATTTTATAATATTTATGATTTTTGAGAATTTTTGGGAAGCTTTCCGAACTACTTCATTTTTGGACCTTTTCGGTTTTTGGTATCTTCCCAGATACGAGGTGTTGCCCCATATATTCCACTTTGTCTTTTTCTCATTTTCTCTCCTTCCTAAACGCGGATCTCACCTACCTGGAATTCTGCATTTATTGTGAAGATCCTCCCCATTCCGCATTTAATGCACTTCAGATCAAATCCCATCAATTATCATGACTTTCTCTCTCCTCTTTAAACGCAGCTTTTGGCTTTTTCCCTAAACGCAGCTTTAATCTCTGCGTTTAGCTCCTTGCAGCCCAAACGCAGGTTGTGTGCTGCGTTTGAGAATGGGAAACGCAAGTCCCCCTCTTTGTTTCTTTTGCCTTAAATGATGTGCACATGATTATGTTTATTCTTTACCTTTTTCTCTCTCTCATTTAATTCTTCTCTTCCAAAGTGTCATTCCCAAGAGGCCCCCATTCCCCTCTCATCATCATAGCTGGTCAAAGGAGAAAGTCACCTAACTCCCCAATTTTACACAAACCCCCCTCTCCTTTATTCATTTGCATCACTTCACAATCCAACTCCTATAAATACCCCCTCTCCTTCTCTCTCCCTTCATTTTACTTCTTCTTCTTCTTCTTCTTTGCTTCCTGCGGCTTCCAACAGAGGAACCACCGAGAGAGAGCTCCTTCTCTTGCTTCCTTTGTTTACTCAAACTCCATCTTCTCCACAACAGCATCCCCATACCACCTTCTTCAACCTCTCTCCATCACTTGTGAAGACCGGCCACTCCTTTAGGATTTTGGCCGCGTTCTTCTCCGGCGGCAAGACTTAGGGCCGGTACCCTCCTTTTGGATTGGGGCCGAATTTCCCTTTGTTGGACGCAGCAAAGATCTTGTTAGGCGAGTTATCTCGCTTTTCTCTTGATCCCCTACTTTATTAGTTATGCGAGTGATCTCGCTTTCCTCTTGACTACCTATTTCATTGGTTATGCGAGTGACCTCGCTCGCCAAGACATGGACTTGTAAACGCATTTTATTATTGTATTTTATGTCGTGCGGTGTGGCTGTACTGTTAGACTCGGAGTTACCTCCTGCGTCTAGGCTTTCCTTAACGCGGCCTTCGCGTTATTGTATCGTTGCGACGCAAAGCTAAAGCTCGCGTCTGTGTTCTATCTATATTGACATGACGCGGAGTTATACTCTCGTCCGCGTTCTCCTCCTTTAAACGCAGGTCACGAGCCTCGCGTTTTGGCACCTTTGCGACGCGAACCCCGCGTCTGCTATTTCCGCGTCTACTACTTTCGCGTCTGCTACTTTCGCGTATGCTATGCCCATACCAATGTTCTTCTTGCATTAACGCGACGCAGAAACCATGTCCGCGTCCGCGTTCTCCTCGCGTCCTGACTTGAACGCAGACCTCGCGTTTGAGGCATCTTGCGACGCGAATCCCGCGTCTACTATTCCCGCGTCTGCCATTCTCGCGACGCGAACCCCGCGTCTGCCATTTCCGCGTCTACCATTCTTGCAACGCGAACCCCGCGTCTGCTATTTCCTGCGTCTGGTATACTCCTACCTGACACTTACTCATGTTGTACTACATGTTCCCGTCAAGTCCTGAATGGAACTAAGTGCCACACGGAACAAAGTGCCACATCACACTCGTGGTGGGGGCCACCTCTTGAATCTGTGGGGGCCACCTCTAGAATCCATCTCCTCAGAACAAGGTGCCACACGGAACAAAGTGCCACATCACACACCTGGTGGGGGCCACCTCTTGAATCTGTGGGGGCCACCTCTTGAATCTGTAGGAGCACTTCCTGTCTAAACCTGATTTCCTGCTATGACTCCTGTCATGATTCCTGTTATGTAATCCTGGATCCCTGATCATGTCTTGCTTACTTGATATATTATTATAATTAGACAACTTGCACCGGTTTGGGGGAAACTGATGGGCCTGATTAATCATGTTCATGGTGGCACTATCGAGTCACGCGTGGCCACATACTTGAGGGATCACCTGGCGGCCACCAGGGATTCCGTGGGGTGTACTGGCACCCTACTCCTGATTTTCATGCCGGGTATGCACACGCCCTAGACCTATTTCTATGGGATCTGCGATACTCTATTCCTGTTCGGGCGTCCATAAGTCCCGGTAGGTACCTAGCGGTACGTTCTGGCTCAGCACCGGATACTCCTGAAACGTTGTCCCGGGCATGTACGGGGCCCATCCAGAACATGATTCATCGCACTTTATCAGTTTCCAAACAACTTGCTCTATAAGTTGTAAGCAGAAGTATGTGTAATGGGACGCATACTAAAACCTACAACTTAGACGGCCTAAGTATAATAATATATTAATATGTAATGCTGTGTGTATTGATTTGTAATTCGAGCTGTACAAGTTCAGGTTACGGTAACATGAGGTAAAGGTATATAGATGAGGGTTTCTTGTTTGGATTATTCCTTCGAGGTACTAATCTCATGGAGCCATGACCTAAACCTGTACAATTAGATTTACTCGTAATTGGTTTTTATTCTATTTTATCGGTTTTATATTAGCTTAGGAGATAACTAGTATTGCTCTATCTACTTTACTGCTTGTCTTGTTATACCGTGAATGTCACCTTCTATGCTTCTCTTGTTCTAGCATGCTTATGTCTACAAAATGGCTTTCATGCTTATAATCCAGATTTACTGATACACATGTGCTTACCCATACTCGCCATTTGGCTTTTGTATCGCCACTCGCCTGGGGAGTTTCATCTGACTCCCCTGGATTCTCATGTCCAGGTCATGGAGCTTGGAGCTAGTGGATTCTCTCTGTTGCTGATCAGAGTAGCGCAGCGGTAGCGTGGATCTCCAGCAGACCGTTCGGAGCACTATTCTTCCAGGCCCCCTGTGGGCCTCTCGAGTTTCCTTTGGTAAACTCGTGAGTGCCTTTAATACTGTTTACTCTTGTATATCTCTTGTATTCCCGCAATTGCGCCATCCTGGTGATGTAATATTATTGTAATATCGGATCACCTCTGGTGATAACTTTGTAATTATACTCATGTGTTGGAATGTATAATGCACCACTGCTTCCGTACTCTGATTCTTGCCTGTACTGATGCTTAGCGTATATACGTGGGGGGTACTTCTGACTTGCGTATATACGTTGCAGTAACGTCCCCGTACCCGTGGGATCGGGGCGTTACAGGGTGGTATCAGAGCTTAGGCTCTTACTTCCTCAGTACGTCCAGATGGCAAATTAATGGTAATGAAATTTGCAACTGGAATGCATGAGTCCTGGTTATACATTCCAACTACAAGTATGGAGTTATCTATTTTCTTGATCATCTTTCCTTTGATCCCTAATCCTTCCTATCTTTCCCGGTTTTGGTTTTTTGTAGCCTTTATATCAACTTAAAATATGAATAGACTAGAGAGGTAGCGGCTGGCTCTGACTATTGTTCAGTCTACTTGAGGGCCCTACCTATAGTGCTTCATATCTTAATTGGTATATAATTCCTCCCTTGTCCCCTTTGTGTTCAATTTGCCCCTTATCGAAATTGCGAGGACGCAATTTTTGTAAGGTGGGTGGGTTGTAACACCCCGTTCCCAGAATACGTACTTAGTTGCGTATTCAGATTTTTCGATCGTAATTTTTGATTTACTTCCTGTATTTGTTTTGTATTGTGAATTCTTTACATGAACGTTTTGTCTTGGATTTGGATTCGTGGACTCGGAGTCAACCTCAGTTTGAACCGAAGGCCCGATCCCAGAGTATTGCTCGGTTTGGACATTCTGGTATTTCGATTTGACCGATTTTAGTTTTAAACATCGTTTTCCAATATTCTGGATTTTATATGATTTTCTGGAATTTTCCTGAATTAAGTTGTAAATCTTTAAAACCGGTGTTGGCCAGTAGTACCGTTGACCGATTCCCGGATTTTAATTTACAAATGGTTTGGAATCTCCAGAAGTGTCTTTAGACATTATTTCTTAAAATCCTATTTTCTATCCAAATGCATTTTCTGGGATTTATCAGATTTTATCAAAACCCGGCCAATCGGTGTATACCGAGATTGACGGTTGACCTTATGATTTTTACCTTGAAAAGGAGATTGAATTTCTGAAAACCGATTTCACTAAAAATCATTTATAATATTTATGATTTTTGAGAATTTTTGGGAAGCTTTCCGAACTACTTCATTTTTGGACCTTTCCGGTGTTTTTGGTATCTTCCCAGATACCGAGGTATTGCCCCATATATTTCACTTTATCTTTTCCTCATTTTCTCTCCTTCCTAAACGCGGATCTCACCTACCTGGGATTCTACATTTATTGTGAAGATCCTCCCCATTCCGCATTTAATGCACTTCAGATCAAATCCCATCAATTATCATGACTTTCTCTCTCCTCTTTAAACGCAGCTTTTGGCTTTTTCCCTAAACGCAGCTTTAATCTCTGCGTTTAGCTCCTTGCAGCCCAAACACAGGTTGTGTGCTGCGTTTGAGAATGGGAAACGCAAGTCCCCCTCTTTGTTTCTTTTGCCTTAAATGATGTGCACATGATTATGTTTATTCTTTACCTTTTTCTCTCTCTTCATTAATTCTTCTCTTCCAAAGTGTCATTCCCAAGAGGCCCCCATTCCCCTCTCATCATCATAGCTGGTCAAAGGAGAAAGTCACCTAACTCCCCAATTTTACACAAACCCCCTCTCCTTTATTCATTTGCATCACTTCACAATCCAACTCCTATAAATACCCCCTCTCCTTCTCTCTCCTTCATTTTACTTCTTCTTCTTCTTCTCTTTGCTTCCTGCGGCTTCCAACAGAGGAACCACCGAGAGAGAGCTCCTTCTCTTGCTTCCTTTGTTTACTCAAACTCCATCTTCTCCACAACAGCATCCCCATACCACCTTCTTCAACCTCTCTCCATCACTTGTGAAGACCGGCCACTCCTTTAGGATTTTGGCCGCGTTCTTCTCCGGCGGCAAGACTTAGGGCCGGTACCCTCCTTTTGGATTGGGGCCGAATTTCCCTTTGTTGGACGCAGCAAAGATCTTGTTAGGCGAGTTATCTCGCTTTTCTCTTGATCCCCTACTTTATTAGTTATGCGAGTGATCTTGCTTTCCTCTTGACTACCTATTTCATTGGTTATGCGAGTGACCTCGCTCGCCAAGACATGGACTTATAAACGCATTTTATTATTGTATTTTATGTCGTGCGGTGTGGCTGTACTGTTAGACTCGGAGTTACCTCCTGCGTCTAGGCTTTCCTTAACGCGGCCTTCGCGTTATTGTATCGTTGCGACGCAAAGCTAAAGCTCGCGTCTGTGTTCTATCTATATTGACATGACGCGGAGTTATACTCTCGTCCGCGTTCTCCTCCTTTAAACGCAGGTCACGAGCCTCGCGTTTTGGCACCTTTGCGACGCGAACCCCGCGTCTGCTATTTCCGCGTCTACTACTTTCGCGTCTGCTACTTTCGCGTATGCTATGCCCATACCAATGTTCTTCTTGCATTAACGCGACGCAGAAACCATGTCCGCGTCCGCGTTCTCCTCGCGTCCTGACTTGAACGCAGACCTCGCGTTTGAGGCATCTTGCGACGCGAATCCCGCGTCTACTATTCCCGCGTCTGCCATTCTCGCGACGCGAACCCCGCGTCTGCCATTTCCGCGTCTACCATTCTTGCAACGCGAACCCCGCGTCTGCTATTTCCTGCGTCTGGTATACTCCTACCTGACACTTACTCATGTTGTACTACATGTTCCCGTCAAGTCCTGAATGGAACTAAGTGCCACACGGAACAAAGTGCCACATCACACTCGTGGTGGGGGCCACCTCTTGAATCTGTGGGGGCCACCTCTAGAATCCATCTCCTCAGAACAAAGTGCCACACGGAACAAAGTGCCACATCACACACCTGGTGGGGGCCACCTCTTGAATCTGTGGGGGCCACCTCTTGAATCTGTAGGAGCACTTCCTGTCTAAACCTGATTCCTGCTATGACTCCTGTCATGATTCCTGTTATGTAATCCTGGATCCCTGATCATGTCTTGCTTACTTGATATATTATTATAATTAGACAACTTGCACCGTTTGGGGGAAACTGATGGGCCCTGATAATCATGTTCATGGTGGCATTATCGAGTCACGCGTGGCCACATACTTGAGGGATCACCTGGCGGCCACCAGGGATTCCGTGGGGTGTACTGGCACCCTACTCCTGATTTTCATGCCGGGTATGCACACGCCCTAGACCTATTTCTATGGGATCTGCGATACTCTATTCCTGTTCGGGCGTCCATAAGTCCCGGTACCTAGCGGTACGTTCCGGCTCAGCACCGGATACTCCTGAACCGTTGTCCCGGGCATGTACGGGGCCCATCCAGAACATTATTCATCGCACTTTATCAGTTTCCAAACAACTTGCTCTATAAGTTGTAAGCAGAAGTATGTGTAATGGGACGCATACTGAAACCTACAACTTAGACGGCCTAAGTATAATAATATATTAATATGTAATGCTGTTGTATTGATTTGTAATTCGAGCTGTACAAGTTCAGGTTACGGTAACATGAGGTAAAGGTATATAGATGAGGGTTCCCTTGTTTGGATTATTCCTTCGAGGTACTAATCTCATGGAGCCATGACCTAAACCTGTACAATTAGATTTACTCGTAATTGGTTTTTATTCTGTTTTATCGGTTTTATATTAGCTTAGGAGATAACTAGTATTGCTCTATCTACTTTACTGCTTGTCTTGTTATACCATGAATGTCACCTTCTATGCTTCTCTTGTTCTAGCATGCTTATGTCTACAAAATGGCTTTCATGCTTATAATCCAGATTTACTGATACACATGTGCTTACCTATACTCGCCATTTGGCTTTTGTATCGCCACTCGCCCGGGGAGTTTCATCTGACTCCCCTGGATTCTCATGTCCAGGTCACGGAGCTTGGAGCTAGTGGATTCTCTCTGTTGCTGATCAGAGTAGCGCAGCGGTAGCGTGGATCTCCAGCAGACCGTTCGGAGCACTATTCTTCCAGGCCCCCTGTGGGCCTCTCGAGTTTTCCTTGGTAAACTGTGAGTGCCTTTAATACTGTTTACTCTTGTATATCTCTTGTATTCCCGCAATTGCGCCATCCTGGTGATGTAATATTATTGTAATATCGGATCACCTCTGGTGATAACTTTGTAATTGTACTCATGTGTTGGAATGTATAATGCACCACTGCTTCCGTACTCTGATTCTTGCATGTACTGATGCTTAGCGTATATACGTGGGGGTACTTGTGACTTGCGTATATACGTTGCAGTAACGTCCCCGTACCCGCGGGATCGGGGTGTTACAGAAAGACATCCTCTCGAAACCGCACATATTGTCAATCATAACATTCATGATAGGGAGAGGAAATCATCTTTAGAACAGGCGGCATTTAAATTGTGGTAGTTAATGCAAATCTGGACCTTTTCATTCTTCTTGAGAACAAGCACTATATTGACCACCCAATCAGGATGTTGCTCTTCCCTGTCGAAACCAGAGTCTATAAGCTTTTTGACTTCTGATTCGTTGCTTCTATGATCTCGGGACGGAACCGTCATTGCTGTTATTTAACTGGTTTGGCCTCCGGATTGATGTTGAGACAATGCATAGCAATCTGGGGGTCAAGCCCGGGCATGTCTTCATAATTCCAAGCGAAGACATTTATATACTCTCATATGAGGTGTATTAGATCTTCTTTCTCAGAAGGTGACAAGCTCTCACTTATGAAGATGGGCTTGGGGTTAGCTTCATCTCCAATATTTATCCGAGCCACTTTATCCTCAGTGGGTGATTCGTGTTGTTCAAAGTAGTGTCCCAAAGAGTATTTAAGTGTTTAATTCATGGATCAGTGTCCGACTGGATTAATTCTTCAGATTCAAAAGTATCTTCTCCGTCATCTTCAACATGGCTAGTTGATACCATGTTCACTGAAAGACTTCCGAAGATAGCACTGATGTTGACGTATGAGTCCCACGATGACGTTGCTGACGAGCTGTCATGACAGACCTCCTTTTCAGGTTCAGAATCTGATGAGACTGGTGTAGATATATAACCGAGTCCCCTTTGGGTCTTGTGGTAGTAATCAGGGTCTTTGCCTTTCAGTACAAATGAGCAAAGTACCGCTCGTTTTTCTTTACCGAAATTAAGGTCTGATTCCTTGGTGAAATCATACCCCATTCTTTCCATCATGTAACGTGACTTTTGTCCATAATAAAAGAATTATGGAGACTCAGAGTCACCCTTGAGCTTTCATAAGTTGCAGGCTCTGCCTCGATCCGCTCGAATAGTATTGGTTTTTGACCTTTTCGCTTGGCTGGTACTTCAAAGAAGGCGTGGTGTGCGCTTCCAATCTTTTCTCATATCATGAGGGATGACTTTGTTGGCGCACGCAATGATGTTAAAGCATTCATTGTTGACCAAAGATCACTGTCCACGTCAGTGCTAGTGTCTGACGGTAAAAAATTCGAAGCAAATGCAGAAAAATAAGTCAAATCTAAATCTTCATTGATGAACCACTCGCCTTCTACATTGGCGGTGGTATTGAAGTCGAGCTTATCAATGCTCGTTACAAGAGAATTTATTTTCTAGAGACACTCATCTTTTTCTGGCTCTGTATCTGCTTCATTACAAGAGTCGGGTTCTTCTGGGTGTAGATTCTCATCAGCCTCAAGAGAATCCTGATAAAGGAAGAAATCAGTAAAATAATTCTCGACTTCTTTGAACGAATGCCTTTCGGCAATCAATGTTTTCACTTTTCCGTCTTCACCAATGTATTTTATTACTTGATGAAGAGTGGATGGGACGATGGCGTTGCGGTGAATCCAGGGTCGTCCCAGAAGCAGATTGTACGATGTGTCAGTGTCAATGACATAACATGTCATCTCTAATTTCAAGTCCCCAATCCGACACCCGAGCCTAATTTTTCCCATCGGGCGCGTACCATTGGCGTTGAAGCCATATATGGCTATCTGAGTAGCGCTCAACCGATGAGTGGGGATCCCCAAATGTTGCATGACCCCGCGAGACATAATACTCAATGCGGATCCCGGATCAACCTAAATGTGGCTCACTTCAGGTGATCTAATATACCCTGTGTAATACAGAAGTCTGTCGTGTTTTCCTTTAACTTGCATGTCTTCTGGGGTGAAGGTGATGTAGGAAAACTGATTTGAGATATGGTGGCAATGGCTGTTGTCTTCCTCTTCACATGTAGCACGAATCTGGGTTACAAAAACCTCTGATCTGATAACGCTTCTCTTAGAGCATCCCTTGTAGACTTAGAAAGCCTCAGGAGCTCATAAAGAGTGATTCGAGCAATGATGTGGCTAGTTGAGCCAAGACATTAAAACGAAAGAGAGTTGACGGTCCCACACCGCTTTTCAGAAGAGCTTTGACATAACGAAGCTCTTTATACTTTTTCACGGATGGCCTCGTGGATTACTTGATTGCCTCCTTAGCTGGCTATGGGGAGTTTGCTTCCAGCTCGCCATACTGCTCAGGTACTGCTTGCCGGATCGAGTCTTTGATGTGGGAGGTGCACCCGTGTCAGCAACAAGGGCGGACTCCTCGTCTCCTGAACTAGTAAGGGAGGCGACATCTTCCTCGATTTCTCTTATAGAGATGCTCACCACATTGCTGGAGGATGTTTTGGTCTTACCTTAGACTTTCTGTTTGTGACGGGCGTCCATTGCTGGCTCTCGACAATGTCAGGATGGACCCACTTCGTCTCTCCTTGAGGAGTAGGGACAGGAATTAGACTTTTCTCCCTCTGGTTGTGAGGATCAGTATTGATCACTCTTAGTTTCTCTTTAGGGATGGGGACCACTCCGGTTGGTGCTAGTGGAAGATTTCGTCCAAATTGAATGGGTGATGTAGCCGTCATATTGGCGGTCACCTTCTTCTATTCTGGACGAAGCTTCAATACCTCTGCATCGATTAGAGCCTGAAAGACATCTTTAAAGATGTAGCAGTTCTTGGTAGGGTGTCCCAGCATCCTATGATATAAACAGTAGTTGGGATCATCAGTCTTCCCCACCTCTTCAGGGCATCTGATCTTCAAAAGTTTGAGTTCGTTACTCTTTTGGAGTAACTTTAACAGAGATACCCCGTGCTCGTCCTTGAAGGAATACGATTTGTTAGCACGTGGTTGGCCGGGAGCCATTCTTCCTCTGACTGACTGGGTCTTTGAAGGTGATTTGACTTTCGTTGCCAGAGTATCTCTTCTTCTCGGTTGAGAAGATGACTCTGATGCGCGTCACGTTTACTTGTCAGGTCTCGGTTGTTATCTTTTTCTTCAGCCCTGACCCTGGCGACGATCTCTTCCGCCTTTTCGCCTTGTAGCACCAACTGCTTTCAAGTGCGACATTCCACTACTCCTATTTGAGCGAGTAGAGAAGTTTACAAATTATGATGGTATATCTCAACCAGTGTGGACTGGGTCATGTTGCTCGCACAACAGAGCGCCATGAAATCTCTCGACAAAAGTTTTGATAGGATCTCCTTTCTTCTGCTTGGCTGCAAGGAGAGTCAACACTGAAATTTCTAAATCGTTTTCAAAAAAATGAGCCAGAAACAACTTCTTGAGATCGACCCATGTTTGATTGAGTCGGTAGGAAGTTTCATGAACCATGCAAAAGCGACTCCTTTAAGAGTGCCAATGAATAAACAAGCCAGAATGGCATCCTTTGATACTACATTCCCAGTTTGAGATTTAAAGTAGTATATGTGTTGATTCGGTGATCCTTTACTGTCAAAAGTATGAAGGGTCGGTGCCTTAAATTTGGGAGGGGAGGGAGTCGTGTCCCACTCTGCTGGGTAGGGTCGGACTATCTTCACATCTTGGAGCCCATCTCGGTTGGCGAGGGCCTCAAGGCATTGCCCAATTTGCTCATCTTTTTGGAATGAGTGCTTCCGTTCTCTGAGTTATCCTCCTCTTCAGATGAAGATTTGGGTGGCTCATAGTTGGAATGCTCTTCATTCTCGGTAATTGCAGAGGATGAGCTCTCCCTTTTCTTCCGTTCGTCCTTGGACTTCTTGGAAGGAGTTTTAGCCTTCAGCTTCTTTTTTGTCCTTAAACAGTTGTGATAGCATCTGCTTAAGGGTGTTAATAGATTCTTGCTAAGTTCGAATCATATCGAATTGTTCTCTTTGGACCCTGGCCTGCTCTTCGAATCGCTTGGCCACCTTCTCGAGAGTTCCTGCCATGTAGGCAAAGGGTGATAGCCTCCGAATTGGAATTCGAAGTCTGGGATTCGATGACGATGGAATGCTTATCATTCACCTCAATCCCCCCCGGCCAACGATTGTAGTCGACTGGGGTGATTGCTCCCATGCGGGTCTGAGTATGTCGATCCCTTTAGGTTCGATAAGAATACCTTTCAAACCTAGAGACTGATCAGCATCCGACTCCTCCGAGCTGACGGCCAGTTGCTTCTCTTTGAACTTGCTTGGTGTGAAACTCGACCCCACCATGTTCGGAGTCACTTCTGGGTACTCAACGTCGGAGAATGATTTCTTCTTCCACGATTGTCATCTCTTGGCAGAGTCTGAAGCCACTGGCAACTGGCTAAAAATCGAAGGTTTATTTGAAAACCACAATGGCAATCAGAGAGCACTGCTGAGATTAGTTGCTCGCAGTGGCATCGAGGGGCGATTGATGGACGCTCCTCTTCCTTATCAGGTAATCCCTCAAATTTATTGAGGGGACATCTGAGGAACTAGTCTCGAAGCCCTGGGGACGAGGGCTTTTTGGCTGAACACGGGTCTCGTGTTTTCTTGTTGAAACGTGGACCTCGCGTTGAGTTAAAACGCGGCCATTGCATTTTGTTGAAATGCGGGCCTCGCGTTCTGAGACAGACAAAACACGAGCCTCACGTTTTGGAGCCGTTAGAATGCGGGTCTCGCGTTCGACGCGGGCCTCGCGTTGTTGAAGAACGCGGGACTCGTGTTCTGGGACAGAAACACGGTCCTTACGTTGCTTAAGAGAAACGCGAGCTTGAGCCTCGAGTTCTGAATTTGCAGAACAGATTGCTTCTGCAAAATTTTCAAGCTGTTGTCGACGAGCGCGTTCAGCATTCCAGTTAAGAGGGTTGTTGGGAACCCCCGACAACCTGGAATTGCAGAGTTTGAAGAGGATGAGGACGACGAAATTGATCTTCACCGTCTCTTTGGTCGTGTGCCACCGCTTTTGCCATGTGGGTCTCCCGAAAGACATTGACGCGGGCAACATAGGCTGCATAAGAGATTTTCAGAACTTCTTCAGAAGTGGCACCCTTTGCGTTGTGAGCAGCGATGCGGGCCACTCCAGGAGTAATCTCTGAAGAGATTCGAGAGCGAGTCACATAAGAGACTTTGCGGTATTGTCACATTACCTTGGGGCTGGCGGAGCCTGAGGAAAGGAATTCCTCAAACTTTCCTCGGTCAAATTCAATAACGAAGGATTCTATTGTCTTCCCGAGAAGCCGAACAACAGCTTGCTCCACGATATTCTCGTCAGTAGAGAAGGAATTTCCCAGCGGAGTCGCCATCTTTTGTTCGCCTTGGAAAAGCTTGGTCGATGGAAGATTTTTTTGAGTGGCTGAAAGGTTACAATTGTAACGGAACGATTTTGATTACAAAAGAGGGAAGAAGACTCGGTTCTCCCCTTTGTTTAAAGCTGGGTTCTTCGTGTGACGGTGGAGAGTGATTCTTATTTTTTGTTGACCTGCCGACTGTCTAACTTCTCTTATGGATGCTCTCAAGACTAATCAGAGAGGAACTCTGTTTTTAACACATTAAGTGTTTAGAGTCCACTGATTACTCCTTTTCTCCAAAAGTCTTCTCTGCTCTAGCAAAAAAAAGCCCCCTCTCCTCATAGCTACTCAGGCTATTTATAGAAAGGCATAGAGGTATAAGTGTCCCCTAAAATCTCTCCATTATAGAGATTAATTCCCTATTACGTGGGGAGTTAATTGACCCAGTAATGTAGGTCAGTTATAACAGAAACGTGGGTCTCGCGCTAGACCCGGACCTCGCGTTCTTGTTGTGGACGCGGGCGTCTCAGAACGCGGTGTTGTTCAAACTCGCATTTGCAGTGAGACACAGGGTTTCTCAGACCCGCGTCTGATGTGGAGCGCCAAGTTGCTTAGAACCGCACTTGAAATGGGACGCGGAGTTACTCAGACTCGCGTTGAACACGGATTTACTCAGACCCGCGTTTGAAGTCTCCATGCCTCTTGGGACGCGAGGTCCACGTTTTAGTCGAAACGCGACCTTCACGGTGAAGTGGGGCTCGCGTTTGATGACTTATCCTTAGTATTTTTAGACAACCTACAAAGTTGTCAGCACTATATGTTTTAAATAACTTCCTGATGAAGCTCGTAAATTATAATTAGTGTTGTTTTGTTCAAATATATCACTAATTTTTTATGTGTAAATCGTGCACTTATGTGACAAATATGATGCAGACGCAGAATACTCTATAGTGAAATGTAGCAGGGAGAGCTCAGCTTGTGCCTAATATATACCAGGGGTCTTCCTAGAATATAAAATGAGCTTAACTCCCTATTGGATACTGAAAGTTTTAGGCACCTGGGTTACTGTATCAACAATCTTATCGACCCCTATCAAAAGGAATTATTAGGGGTACAAGCCTAGATGAACGTGGCAACTTACCTGTTATATTAACTGTAAGAAAAGAGATATCCTAATAGGTAAAATGTGATGAAATGCAACCCTTTATTTAACCGTAAGGGGAAAAAGTTGATAATCTGAATAATACTAGATTCTCCTATAAGAGCATTCATGGAGTTTTTGGACATGACTCGACCTTAGATGGTAACATCCTTAGTCTGACCAACTTCCTTTGTCACAAATAGCTCCAAAACTTATCCTCATAAACATGGGTGTTTATTGGGATAAGACACTGTTGCTCGTTCTTCAGTGACAATTGATCAACTTGTTCGTTGAGTTTAATTGGTGTGATACGATCCATCCTATGGTGTGGCAAGTCAAGAAGATTAACTCCTGAGACTAACTCAATAGCGTGTTGGGTATCACGACTCAGTGGTAGCTTGCCTAGGAGATCTTCAGAGAGGACATCGACAAGCTCCGTGATCACAGGAGAGGGTACCGACAATAGAGTCAAAGAAAGAAAAAGGTAGATGACAGTTATGGTAGCGACAAAAAGGACAATAGACATGGCAGCTGGGAGAACAACACTAAACTCTTTAATCATAGGAGTGATTTTCGAAGAGATAATGCTATCAAGCTTAGGAGCTTCAATAGGAACTCTGTCAGCAGTAGCAATCTTAAATGGGATTAGACAGTTGGTAGCAACATGCCTATAATCTTTACAGTTGTAACACTTGATTATAGGACTAAATGTGGAGAAGTCCCTTTCGGTGTTTTTGCCCTTAACATTATTTTTAGCACTTTTGTTGTTGGTGTTCATCTTGTATGCTGGTTTTTGTGTATGAACTTGGTGTCAATGCTGACAGGAAGTCCACTTGAATGTTGGGGCTTGGTGATTCTGACTCCTAAATGCATGACTCAACTTAGGAACATTTGAGTCTTAGACTAAAGCGTAAGCCCCTTTAAGCTCAGTGATGTCACACAAAAGCTCAAGTCTAGGTTTATACGAAGTCCAGTATAAAATTGGGAAAGGACTTGAGTGTCACTCTATTTGCCTAGGATATTATAACTATTGAGAAACTCATCGAATTTGTTAACAAATTTCTTAGCAGATTTGTTGCCTAGAAAAATTTGTGCCACCTGTTAAGAAGACATTTGTAGAATGTGGTGGCACGTATTTACCCTTGAGTTCGTCCTTCATATAAAACTAAGTGTCTATTGATTCTTGGCCATGAGATGCTCTCATTGATATTAAATCGGTCCAGTATCAGCTAGCTTGTCCAGTCAGTTCAGTGATGGCGAGCCTGACTTTCTCAGATTCAGAAAATGGGTATTGTATGAAATACCTATCTATGTTGTGTATCCAATCTAGAAAATTTTTGTGGATCTGACTCACCAAGATAATCCACATAACTGTCAAATATTGGGACATCTGTAGTGGAGATGTGGGTTCTTATATGCTTTTTTTATTTTAATTTTTAGTGAAAAGAAAAAAATTATCCTAACAAATTCCTAAACAAAAATTCAATTTTTTAAAAATATTTTATGCAAAAAAAAGAAATTCCTAACAATCATATGATGATGAAAGTTTTGCTACCTAAATCATTTTTTGATACCAAATCGATGTGAAACGAGGGAGGGGGTCAACGAATTTTGAAAACAAAAGATGAGAGATGAAAGAAAACAATCGGGACTCATGGTTACCTAAGGGATATATGAGAAGGCCTTAAACCTCCACGGACCTCATGTCGCTTCACGTCGCACACTGATCGATCTTGACTTCACGCCGCTTCACGTCGTACGCTTGGCTTCACAGTTAGGGTTTCACACCCCGCCGTGGGCAACATGCCCTTCAAGAGAAAAGTTCTAAAATAATTTTCTCAAAATTTTAGTCTATTTTTATTGAAAACAATAAAGTCTTTAAATAGACTTATAACTTATTCAGTTTTCTCTCACAATCAATGTGGGACTAGAATAAAATACAAGAGTAAAATAAACACAACACTACTAAATAAAAGAAAATACATACTCATACTCAAAATAAAACGAAGCTGACTCGATATCCTCATCATTCTCACCGGGTGGGAAGAACTCGACTTCGTTGAGTATACATGAGATGGTGGTAACTTGATACTAAATCTGACTCTGAAGCTGTTGTTGTTGTTGATCTTGCTAGAGATGTTGCAGATGTGGTTGTTAGAGATGTTGCTGAGATTTTTGGCTGTCGAGGAGGTTGTTGTGGAAAAATTATAAAAATCTTTGATAGTTGAGGAGGTTGTTGTGGAGGAAATTGTTGAAATCTTTTACTATTGAGAATATTGTTGAGGAAGGTTTTGATTTTTGTGGCCAAAAGAGAGATTAGTGCTTGAGATTTTTTGATACGTGAGAGGAAATAAAAGATATTAGGATTTGAATTTTTTTAAAAAATTTTGACAAAAAAGATGAAAAAGAAAGTGAATGAAGTAACAAATTGCACCGGTTCTTCACCGGATTACCAATTTATTTCAACACTTGCAATGATAGTTCAAATAAAATTGTACCAATTTCACACACCGGGATCTTTTCACAAGAAACTTGTATTATAATTTAATTTTCATCACTAGTTACTTTTTTCTAACCATGCTCTGATACCAAACTGATATGGAACAAAAAGAAGGGTTTAAGAATTCTGAGAAAATATGAGATGAAAAAAACAAGAGAATACCTAAGAGATAAATGAAAAGGGCTTTCATCTCCACGGACCTCATGCCGCTTCACGCCGCACACTCACCAATCTTGACTTCATGCCGCACGCTTGGCTTTATAGGTAGAGTTTCACACCCTGTTATAGACAACACGCCCCTCAAGAGAAAAGAACCCAAACAATTTTTTTCAAAATTCTAGTTTTTCTTTACTGGAAACAATAGAGTTTTTAAATAGACTTATAACTTATTCAATTCCCTCTCACAGTCGATGTGGGATTAAAATAAAACACAAGAGTAAAATAAAACAGTACTAAATAAAAGAAAATATAGACTCGGACTCAAAATAAAAAGAAGCTGACTTGATGTCCCCATCATAATATGCCTAAAGGGAACTAGAACCAGATTGTGTAAGGGGCACCATCTACCCACAGCAGTCAGAATCATCTCAGCACCTAAAATGTACAGATCATGTTGTGCCAACACAAGCACAACCCAGCTTCATGTAGCTTATGCTAGTAATACCTAAAGGTAGGCATAACAAGAATTGAGGTGCCCTCTGACAATGAAAGAGCCACATCTAAGGTTTAGCTGAAGTTCTTTAAACTGCAGAAATTAACTATACAATCAATGGTACATGCAATCTAAGTGGCAACAACATAACAGAAATTGCATCCTTCCATTACAGCTTGAAAATATGTGATGATAAGGCCCGAGTTGCTAAGCTTTGCACTGAAGGACAGCTATGTCTCATTCAAACTACTCTGGTATGCAAAATATACATATTCAAGTAACCTCCAAAAATTAAACATTCAAATATACATAGGTGTTGATGCTTTGTCTATGATGATTATTATACAGGCAATATACACATCAAGCTCTCTTAAACACAATATAGGTGCACGCTGTCTGATAAAAAAGGGATAAATAGCAAAAAATCCCCTTGTAATATTAACCATCAAACACTAATAGCTCTGAACTACGTTATTGCAAGAACACCCTCATGAGTTTCTACATGTGTGTTTGTGGGTGGTGGTGGTTTTGGGGGGGGGGGGGGGGGGGGGGGGGTCTCTCTCTCTCTCTCTCTCTCTCTCTCTCTGAGTGAGTGAGTGAGTGAGTGAGTGTGTGTGTGTGGATGCGCGCGCCTCTGCATGGCCCAGTACCTAACAAGTTAAGCTATCCGGGGAAAATAATCACCGGCAGATACAAATATATAACAGATAGGAATCTCGTGTACCACTAATCAAAGTAAAGACCATGATAACTCTTTACTATCATATCTTATTCTGCTTTGATTTAGACAAGGGCTTTAATCAGACACCATTAAAGCTGTAGTGTAACATGTCATAATGTAACATCCTTGAATTCTTTGGGGTACTAATATGGTTTTGTGACTAATATAAGGTTATAAACCTAAAATACTCATAAAAGGGCCTCTGGGTAATTTATCTCTAAAATACAGCTTCAGAAGCTTTTCTATGATTGTCAATGTAACTTCTGATCATATGTTGAGCTCTCCTTGGTCTTCAAATCAGTAACTTTTGGTTCCAACAAATCTCATCAATATGTACTGTCAAAAATATGCAAAGAAAAATAAAATTAGGCAGTAGAGACAAATAAAATAATGTCAACACTCATACAGACCGTTCCAATCTTCCACGCGCTTTGGGAATTACATGTGAGGTAACTGTTATAGCTAACTAAACAGAGAAATGATAGAATCTGAATAAGGAAAGAAAACTTATCTGGGAACAAGCAACAAGGATTCTTTTGCTAACAAGAATGTTATTATAATTCAGTGCATGGAGCAACAAAAGCATCTGACTGGCGGAAGATAACTTTTGGAAAATAGCAATAAAAATCCTCTTGTAAGAAAGATGCATAAGACCTGAAATTGCAATAAAACAAGAATAACACCAGCATCATAAAAACCTTTCCACACCAAAATAGGGTCAGCTATGGAGCATGGCTAAAAGCTGATGAGGGTCATCGGCTATGCAGACAATATAAGCAGCAAAACAGGAATAACAAGACATATTTTGCACAATAGGGAAGGTCCTTGTAGAGCTGCATCATAATTGAATAATACGCATTGAGCATTCTCATAAGGATGGAGAACTTTTAATAGGCATTGCAATTCCACTTGAATATTTGACAATGAAAGTTCAAACTGTGTAACTGAGAGTTTAGGACTGTCTCTCTTTTAATACATGCCAAACGAGATAGTTGAGTGGGTAACTTGCCACAAGATTCCAACTATGCCATTATAGATGACCAACATGTCCATCTAGGTGTTTCACTGACACAATAAAAAGCACATCAGCATTAGTCCTAACAGTGTCATTGCCGTCATTGCTTAACCCTTCTTCCAGCAAAATGGGGCAAACTATCAATGATTTGACAAAACCAACTGTCAAGCTAGCCTTCTCCCAGCAAAATGGAGCCGACAATGGAGAACATGATACATCAAAGATTTTCAAAACCGACTGTCAAGATGACACCAACCCATTAAATTGGTCCAAATGGCATTACTGAGTAATTTTTCATAAGTTTCCAATTACGCCTTATCAACCAGATACCAGTATTATCTGCACACATCATATCTGTAAGATTGTCTCTATCATTGTCTAAACCTCCACCCATCAAAATGGGATTTCTCTATATAGTAGTAGGCTACATCAAATATTGAAACATATTTTATAGTTAGCTGCCAACCTCACATCAACATTCTAAATTGGCCCTAATTTCCTAGCCATGGGAAAATGTGGACAAGAGGACTTCAAGCCAATGCAACAAAAACTTTGTCCATCAGAATTTATGAGAAGAGTACTTTTGTGATTAAAGAGTTTCAGTTTTTCTGTCTCCAAGGAGTACAATGGTGCCATAATTATGGGTCTTCCATATTTACTCATGTTGGGAATCCAATTAGTTAACATGATTGAATCTTATGATTTTAGATAAATACAATGGATAATCTGGTCAAAAGTTCTCTTAGAATTGGTGATGTTGATCTAAAACCTCGATGCAAAAGGGAACACACATGCGCACGTGCGTGAACACTCCACATACGCATGCGGTCACATGCATGCACACGTGCACACACACACATACACACATCCCTATATACTATATATCATACACGCCTCATGCAAACATCCATACACACACACCTGACTGACTAACTTACACGCGCGCGCGCGCGCACACATGCAAGCATACGCCCATGCGCGCGCGGACACACACATACACGCACACACTCATATATCACACACACACACACACATGCATGCATATACTCATATATACATAACTAGCATGCTTACATATCATGTATGCATGCATATATATATTTTCATATGCATTTTTATTGTTTATTAATTTATGATTCAAACATCACCACCACACCCAAACACTTGCCCATTAAAGTGGGGTCCTGTATTGGACATGATAAATTTGAGAAGCTTGATGACAGAATTGACCAAGATATATGACAGGATGAACTTGTACGCAAGCCTTTATGGTTAGATAAAAGTTTCCTATAATGGGAACTATGAGCAAAATATCAGATCGTCATAGAAATTAAAATAGCCTCTTGCAACAGAACAGCCCTTGATGGTGATGCAGCTTAAGCTCGTGCAACCACGGCGTAAACCTCTATCATCTAGACTCGAAGATTTAGACAGAGAGGTAGATGGAAATATTGCTTTAAAGAATCACATCCACTCTAAGGTACACCACAGAAGAGCCGAGTGGAATTACATTAGCAAAGAACACAGAGAAAAAAGTACATCGAAACTGAAAGGTCCGCGACATGAATTGCTTAGTTGAAATTATTAAAAAAATAAGTTATAATTTCCTCATGGATGAAGTTATTTGCATAACTATATGACTTAGTTAGTAGGCATATGATCAGTTTTGTAAATATGATTAATTTTGGCAAAACGAGGATAAATTGGAGCAAGTAACAAAGTTCTTAAACTGTCTATTATTTGTTTCTCAAGTGCATGGCCATACAAAAAGTGTCTGACTTCATGTAGTGTCACTTGTTATAACAAAATGCATGGGAAAGTTGGCAGGGCCTCGATGTTTTAACTCTCTCGGCTGCACTTTTTTCAGCATTGGTAAGCATGATACATAAAGATACTCTTTGATACTGACAATTTGCAACTAAATAGATCCTTCAATTGGTGTTTTTCACATGACTAAACATATCAATATCAATTAGCGTAACACATTAAAAGGTGAATGCTTGCTAGAAATGTCTGACCTACAAAGAAATACTCGGATATTATTAGATTGAGCAAAAGAGATTGCACCTTAAAGACAATGAGTAGCAGGTACAACCGAAAACTCTGAATCATTTGAACAATTATAGTTGGCATCTAAATCTAATTCTATTATATACACATTATATGCAGTGGATCAAGATTAAAAGACAACTATTACTCAAAGGGACGAAATTCACCCTCGCTTGAAAATCTTAATCGGAACAATTGATTAGCTACACCCGGCTAACCTTAAACCATTAGTTGACTTTTTATTCAGAATTTAAAACTGGGTGTTTATCATAAAATGCTGGGCCAGGTCTTTGATACGATGGTAGGCAGTGGTAGCAGTGTTAAACAGTCTCTTTGGTTCATTTACTTTAGCTGTCATCTTCCTCTGTTACTGGACTTAGACTCGTATAGAGAACTGCTACAGGAAAAAGGTTTCAATTCATCAAAGTACTTTCAGATATTCGAGTTTGTAACAAAGAGCTGCTTGGACCATAATTTAACATTGTAATCTCTGTTTGCCTGGTAGAGTGGTATGAAAATCCATTCTGTTGCATTACAAGTCACAATGAAACAAGTCACAGAAAAAGGAGAACATTGTTGTCTCTCTTACAGAAATTTGCACAATTCGGACCCACAAGTTAATAAGAGGAGAAGAGAACATGGAACTAATGTACTTCTTTTTGATACTAACAATAATAAGTAAGCTAGAAAAATAGATTCTTGGTAGAGCGGTTTGCTTGAGATGGGAGAGTTCAGAGATTAAAGCTATCTGCCTTATTCATTCAAAAAAGAAAGCAGTTATGCTTATTTACACGAAAGGTAGAAATTTTGTCAGATGGATGTCATGATGAGTCAGATGAACATACAGGGGGAAAAAAGTTTTGGTGTCAGATTCACCTCAATCTGAGATTCTAGGTCCTCGCTTTTGCATGAATTAAAGCAATCTTTTTTTTGAGCTTTTGTATCTCCAGTTCAACATCTATCTCTTTACCCATTGCTGCAGTGCTCACATTTCCATGATCCAATTTGTAATTTTCTGTAGGTTCCTCTGTCATTACTACGTCATAAGCAATTTCTCCAGAATCTGCCTCCATGACAACATTGTGCTCCTTGACAACCACTGGTTCAAATGCAAACACTTTTTCTAATTGCGTTCCGTTATGTACAATGATATCCCTCAAGGCATCGGATGTTGAACATTTGTTCTTTGTTTTCTTCCTCCCATTTGATGGAGAACAGGCTTTCTTCCTGTTTTCCCATTTTATATTCGTCTTCAAAAACCTAACCACATTTATCCACCAATTTGAGTACCGAAGGGTGACATCAGACTCGAAGAGCCGTGGAGGGACATAGAACTCGATATTTTTCTCCGTAAAATCATAGGTTTTCCATGCAACTTCCCATGTCAAATCAGCACGAGGAACAAATTTTGGTATTTCTTGATCCAAACCAAACTGCATTGCCACCCTATGAGGAAGATATTGTTCAACAGAATTTAGCCCTACTAACTCACAAGTCCTCAAGCAACGGGCAAATGATTCTAACTCCTTGTCTTCTGCTAAATTGCTAAGAAATCTCTGATCATCAACTTTATAGAATGAAGGACTGCACCAATTATCCAAAGAAGTTGCATAAGGCCGCCACTGAAGTTCGTCAGGGGATGCAAAAACTGACAGTACGAATGACAAGTCCAGTCTCTTGCCCACATCATGCCATCTTGCCGCTCTTGGCTCATCATAACTGAATAATCTTTTGGTTCTGGCCTTAGAGCCAAGAACCTTTCCCACAACCAGAGCTGAAGTATACTGAAAGGAGCCCACATGGAAACAGGACTCGCCCCCTTACCGGATAGGTGATCCTTCATTGCCCTCAAACCTCGGTAGACACCAGCAAGGACTGCAGGAGCAAGGGCTATCCTTGTCCCACTGGCCAATCGAGCGGCAATTGGGATTACATATGTGCGCATAACATTTCCAGGAGGTGCAGGAAAGACAAATCGAGATAGCCATAATGACAAGAAAGCCATGTGCTCCGATTCATCCCCTCACCCCTTTCCACGTAATGCCTCAGCCAAAGGGAGTGATAGGTTTTGTGGTGGCTTTTTTGTTGAAAATAGATAGTTGTCTTGAAATTTCACCTTCAACCTCTTTGAACTGACCTTCAACTGGTCCGCCAGCTCTAATGGGTTCTCCTAGCAGTGAAAACCCCCAAATAATCACCACGTCTTCTAATGTCACAGTCGCCTCTGCCCACGGGAAGATGAATGTGTTAGTTTCTTCACACCAAAACCTAACCACCCCAACAGGGATGATGGGTCTCTCCTAAATTTATAGGTGGATACTTTGATCGCATCAAAGATGCCTGCCTTCTTCCATATATCCTTGTAAGTGGGTCTTAATTTTTCGACCCATTGCATCCATTGCTCCTGTGGATCTGCCCACCATCTGAAATCAGCAATCGGCGCTTGTCGAGCATTTAAGAAGAAGTCTTTATGATAAGAAGAAACAGACGGAGGGTGAGACTCATGGATGACAACTGAAGTAGGTTTGAGAAACCAGCCCTTTCTCATGATAGGTTCTTTAGAGCCAATAAAAGGCACCATCTCCTCCTCTCTTTCTTCCACAAGACAGCCTCCTTGCTGCTTGCCAATTCTATCCAAAACCATTGTGTCATATAGATCTTGCACTTTCCTCTTCTTGGTACAAGACACATTCCAATTTTTCATCTTCTTCTTTCTTTCCAACGTCTTCCTGAAAACTGTTTGGATATTCTTCCACCAGATGGAGTACTGGAGGGTGATAGCGGGCTCATGGAGTAATGAAGGAACATGACACTTCATACTCGTCAAACTAATTTCATAAGATTTCCAAGCAATCTCCCATGTTAAATTGGCACGCAGGACTACACATGGTACACCTTGATCAAATCCAAATTGCATTGCCACTCTGTGAGGAAGATAACATTCGATAGAATCTAACCCTACAAGCTCACAAGTTCTCAAGCACCGTGCAAATGACCCCAGCACCTGTTCATCATCAGCCACATCGCCAACAAACCACTCACCATTGCCCTTGCGAAAACAAGGCTTGCAACGAGCAGCCAAAGTAGTCACATAAGGCCTCCATTGAAACTCATTAGGAGATTCAAATACTGACATTACAAATGAGAAATCCGAAATCTGTCCCACATCATGCCATCTTGACACTCTAGGCTCATCAGAAACTACAAAACTTCCTGACTTAGGCCTCAGAGCCGAGAACCTTTCCCACAACCAAAGCTGTAGCATATTGAAAGGAGCCTGCACAGCAAGAGCAGATGCCTCCAGACCTACAACGTGATCCTTCATCATTCGCAGACCTCGGTAGAGACTAGCAAGCACTGCAGGAGCAAGAGCAATCCTAGCTCCTCGAGCCAACCGGACAGCAACTGGAAACACATAGCCGCACATAACTTTCCCAGGGGCTGCAGGAAAAACAAATCTTGACAGCCACAACGACAAGAACGCGATGTGCTCCAACTCCCCGCCCCTGTCTTCTTCCATGAAGTGCTTCATCCAAGAAGAGTGGTAGGTTTTACAGGAGCCACCTCTTTCGAGTTTCTTCAGCTGTCTGAGCATTTCAGATTCCAGTTCACCAAGCTCACCAACAAAATTCCCATTGAATCTAACGGGCTCTCCAAGAACTGAAAACCCCCCAAGCATCATGACATCTTCCAATGTGACAGTGGCCTCTCCCCATGGGAAGAGGAATGTGCTTGTTTCATCACACCAGAAGCTAACCGCCCCCAAAGGGAACATGGGTCTCTCCTAAACTTGTAGGTAGACACCATGATGGCATCAAAGATTCCAACCTTCTTCCACAGATTCATGCAATTGGGTCTTAGCTTTTCGACCCAATTGCCCCATTGCTCCTGTGGATCTGCCCACCACCGGAGCTCAGCCCTTGGGGTTTCTTTGATTCGGGATGACATGAGCTCGTAGTATGGAGGAGGGCTGGGGTTGTGAGAATTGAGATTACTTGAGGTGGGTTTGAGGAACAGACCTTTTCTCTTGATGACTTGTTGAAAGCCACTGAAAGCCACCATCTCCTCCACTCTTTCTTCAGCAAGAGAGCATTCTTCTTCAGCTCTGGCCATTACATCTGAGAGAAGAGCAGATGAGGGCTGGAACTTGGAGAGAGAGAGAGAGAGAGAGAGAGAGAGAGAAGAGAGGTGAAATTCTAAGAGGAATTCAAAGAGTTTTATTTTTTCTAATTTTTTCGGGAAGATCAAAGGAGAAGGGGAAACGGCGAAGACTTCGGCGCGTGTTTGGATTCACGGAGTGGGAGGAAAACGGACAGTGAAAAACTCATTTTTCAATTTTTTTTTTTTTGAATTGAAAATAAGAAGTGACAATTTTTTTTCTTTTTCACAGCTCCTGATGATGCTTTCATTTTTCAGCACTTTAAGAGTGTTATGGAAATTTTATGATCAAGTAAATCTTGTAATAAATTATCACTCAAAATAGTTAATTTTAATGTTATGTAAATTTCACTTACAGTTTAATTATAATGAAAAAATATTATTTTAAAATTAATATTTAATTTAATATTATTTATGGTCAACTTTGTAATTAATATTTTCACTTTCACTTCCGAATTACTAATCAAACACGAAAAAGTATAATATATTTCTTCACTTACACTTTTACATTACAATCAAACATCAAAAATAAGAATTGCACAAAACTCAAATTTTCATTACACTTTCATATTTCTCATTTTGTTTTTCATTTACACATTTTTCTCCTACTTTTATCAAACCAAGCAGAGAGGAAACTGGATGGCATGAGAAACAACATTTGAAAAGGGGATGGAAATTTTTTTGAAAGGGAATGTATAATGTAGTAGGATATATATTATATTGATTTTTTGTGACAAACTTTATGGTATGGCATGCTAATACGAAATCCGTAAAGCTATTATAATATGGTTTTAATTTTAAAGGAAAAAAACAAAATTCTGAATTTAGTTATTTTACGATTTATGACTGGAATATGCCATGAAGGTAGACGAAACTTCAGAAATTAAAGAACAGACGTGCACAAAGAATTGTGCACGTTACTGTGCACATAACCAGTCGACTAATACTGGGTATAGTCGACTAATCACATGGATTAGCAGATTTATACATTGTATAGTTGACTAGGTTGGCCAACAAAGAGTTGAGGTTCTCGAATCTTGTCAGAGTAGTCGACTAGTATTTAGGCCTAGTCGACTAATATTCAACTAATACCTTGGTCTAAACTAATACCTTGGTCTAGTCGACTAATATCGGGTCTGGCAGTTTTCTTTTCTGAATCTATTTCCATATTCGAGTTGGATTCGGATTTCCTCTATTCTGAGACGGTGATTATTTATATTGATGAGGTTTGTTTAGAACTAGAAGAGTTCTATGGTTTATAAATAACCCCTTGGGAAAATAACCTCTTGGGATGGCTTTCAATGTACTCCAATGAATTTGTAATTTCTAAGGATGTAATTTATCTTAGTGAGATATTCGTGAGAGAAGCTTAGACACAAGTGTTTGCTATTCTTGGCGGCAATCAATGTCTAATAATCTTCTCAGAGTGAGGTGTAAGTAATTCTTATTGTACTCCTTAAAGTTTTAATAAAGTTCCTATCCCTTCTCACGTTGACGCACACACCATCTATTTGATCAGTGAACTATGTTTTATTGTGTGTTAGCCTTCTATCTACTTTACAATATCTTCTTCTTTTCGTTATCTTGTTAGATCTTGTGATTAGTTTCTGCTGCGTGGTGCCAGTCGATCCAGTTGAGTATCAGAGCATACAAATTGTTTCATAGCAAGTTATGTATTTAGAGATTAGATTTAAATAATATGTATCTATTCATACTATATTGAGTTATTAAACGATCTAAGATATATTATAGACTGATTTAAAAATTTGAGCCCCCTCGCTTTTCTGAGATTTTTGATGATTTTAAAGAATTTTAGGATATTTTCCTACACCAGAACCTGTGTCCTAAAATTCCCGATTGAAAAAGAAACCTATCAAATTATATTTTCAATTAGTTTTGTTATTTAAGAAACCGGTCAAATCTCTTATTTCAAAAGTTCTTACTAAAAAGCAAATCTCTGCAATTAGAGTTTCAATTTGTTTCCTCAGTTAGTTAGGAAAAAGAAACCATCAAATATTTATTTTCTAAAAAAATTTATTAGAAAAGAACCTTGTTCAATTAGCTTTACTAAATTAGTTTTTGTTAGGAAAACTCATCTACTTTTTTAGTCTTTTTGGAGCAAATGTCATGGTCTGGTCAGTCCTCGGACTTGAAGCTGAGACTCTCACAAGTCACAAGTCACAGCTCACTTCACAGTTTTTTCTAGCATGGCATTGAATCTGCTCATTTATAAAAATTTGAACATTATCACATAAAAAGATGTAGAAAACTTTTGCAGAGAGAGATAGTATCAATGCTAGCAAAAATTCATTAATACAAACAGATAAACATTTGAAGTAGAAGAAACCAGTTTACACCATGGCTAGGTAATCAAAGTCCCTAGATATTTCCTGAAAAAACTGCAGCATCTTCCCTCAGTTTTTCAATCTCCTGCATGTCTTTCAACTCCTTCAGCCTCATCACGGCATTCTCTTTCATCTCATTGAACCTGCATTTTGCTCCCACCAATTCTTTCACTCTAAATGCAGCGATTTCTTCAGGTTTCTCAATCACTGTCAGGTCACAAATCAAATTCTCCGGCTTCTGATCATGCGCAATCTCTCAAACTAGTTGTTATTTCTCATTTTCCTACTTCGATTTCTTGTGTGACATCTGAGTCTAGATTCAATGAAGGGCTCAGGCTACTTCACATCGTATTTGTGTAGAAAGTATGTTGCTCATGAGATTTCAAGCACATATCGGTATTGCTACTGTAATCATCGAAATCTTTCCCTTTCTTCTTCTTACTCTTTACATGAGTCGTAAGCAATTCATTATACCTCATCCCCTTCCTCTTGGTGTTTTTCCACCAGATAGAGTACTGTTGGGTGACGGTTGAAGTAGCGAAGGGACATAAAACTTGATATTCTTCGCTTTTACATCGTAGGTTTGCCACGCTTCCTTCCATGTCATCTAATTGGCACGAGGAACAAACTTCGGTATGTCTTGACCAATCCAGACTGCATTGCCACTCGATGAGGAAGATACTGCCCGATGCACTCCAGTCCTATGAGCTCACAATTCCTCAAACACCTCGCAAAAGATTGAAACTCTTCATTCTCCGATGATGCACCAGCGCTACAAATGGTAGCCCATCGACCATCATCCTCGTAGATACAAGGTTTCCAGTAATGATCATCAAATTCTACAGTATAAGACCTCCAGTGAAACTCATCAGGCGACTCGAGAGCTGACATTACCAATGAGGAGCTCTTCATTTTGTTCATCCTGCCACATTGCAGCTCTCGGCTCATCAGAACTCACACTTGATCTCTTCAAATCCAGGCCTCAAATACAAGAAGAACATCTCACATACCCAAAGCTGCAGTATATTGAGAGGAGCCCTGAGAGCAAGAGCACCTGCCTTCGGCTCGATGAGCTGATCCTTCATCACCCTCAGATCTCTGCACATACTAGCAAGAACTGCATGCGCGAGGGCGATCCTCACGCCCCAAGCCAGACTGCACGCGATCTGGACAACCGAATAACTGAAGCTCCTCTTTCTGGGCGTAGGCAAAACATACCTCGACAGCCACAATGACAGAAAAGCAACGTGCTCGAGCTCATCACCCTCGCCCCCAGTGCCTTGTCGAATCCAAGCGTAATGACTTCCCCCTGAGGGCTTTCATTTTTCTGATGATTTCGACTACTCCAAGCTCGCCTTCTAAAGGCCCGTCAATTCTGACGGGCTCCCTGAGCACGGAAAACCCTCCAAGAACCATGACATCTTCCAATGCGACGGTGGTTTCGCCCCAGGGGAAGACGAAGGTTATGGTTTCCTTATTCCAGAACCTGGCAACACCCTAGAGAGACGACGGGAATTCCTGAACCTGTAGGTGGATGCTGTGATGGCGCCATAGATGCCGGCTTAAATCCATAGATGTTTGTAGGTTGGTTTCAGCTTTTGGACCCATTGTTCCCATTGCTTCTGGGGATCAGACCACCACGTGATCTGAGACTCAGGCTTGCGAGCTTCGAGAAGCTCGGAGTGAGGGTGTGGTGTTGTGTTTAGGGGGAAGGCGGTCATGGTTGAGGGCTGAAGTTGGTTTGAGGAAGAAAGCTTTTCTCTTGATGATGGCCGTGGTTGCTTAGAGTTGGAACTAACCGCACAAGGCATGCTATTGGCGCCTCTCTCTTCCACTAGAGTCTCCATTGGTTCTTGATAGCAGTTGGAATTGTTCTTTGGATTCATACAGAAAGAGAGAGAGAGTCTGCAGATTAAAAACAACAGTCTTTTTGTTTCTCTTTTACCAATTGGGTTCCTGCAAAACAATAATTGCAGTTACCTAATTGGTTTCTGCAAAACAATCCGAATTTGATTTGGATTTTATATTATCTGTCCTCATTAAATATGCTGGAAGCCTGGGACATTCATTATGTTATGAATATCTATGATATAGGGCTGTAAATGGGTATTCAGATAGTGTATAAAATTTGAATCCGAATCTGATAAGAGAATGTCTTTTTCCTACGTTCAATTGGATCCAAATCTGATCCGAACCCAGAACAAAAGATCAAGATTTTGGTTCGGATATTTTAACTTTTCCAAGATACCTCCAATAACCTTAAAATACAATACAGTAATTAAATTACATAAATAAGCAAAGCAAGATCACCATTCAGATATAGCATACAATAAAAGGAGTGATTGAAGAGAGATGCATGCCTTGGCCATGCCTTAACTAGCAAACATATAGAACCAAAAATGAAAAAAAAGATTTAAAAAACTAGCAAACGTAGAAAATCACCAAAATTCCAAGCTCTGAACAAGATTTTGAGGAGATCTACTATTAGTTGACTATAATAATACAAACCAAAAGGCATATTATATATTATGAGGGAAGGAATATTTCTGAATTAGTCTAAATAATCCACGGACAATTATTTAGCATACATCTTGAACAAAAAGTTATACCAAGTTTTTACTGTATTGTATCATGCTGTAAATATTTCAAAGTTTGCACTCATGAGGTACAATATTTCAAAGTTTACTGTATTGTATCATGCTGTAAATATTTCACATGATCAAGTATAGAATGAAATAGACCCAGTAGTCAGGGAGACGATGCCAGATACGAAGAAGAAAATATTGAAATAAATGGACCATGGAATCAATTTTTGCTTAAAGCTGATCCATACACGGTTAGAACTTCGGAGTCAACCAACCTGTAGGAGTTCCAACACCCCATCCAAAGAAATAAAAATAAGAATAAAAAACTGTAAGAATACTTGCATAATCAGATAATTGATCAATGCTTGCTGGATACTCCTACAGTCCTATGAGGTGTCCTAAAATTGAAGATGTATTACATGTGAAAAACGTGCCCCAAAGAAAGTAGAAATCTAATACATAAATCACAGGTTTACTACTCCGTTTGATTTGTAGATGCACGTGTAATTTGTCCACTTATGAAGAACTATGAAAATTATTATCTATTCATATAAGTTGGAAATATTTTTGTATTATCAAAGTTATTGTGTTTTTTAAATCATTACGGCCTTACTGTTATACATATATATAATAGATAAATAATTTAACTTCCATATGCATATAATTTTATTATTATTGTATTCAAGATGTATCTATGTCATCCATTTTCATGATTTATTGTACCTGTGTGTACCTGTATCATACTGTATCCTGTATCTATACTAGTGCTACATAGGTGTCTATTACCATGTTGAACATGCATAATTGAAATATATATTAAAGTGAAGCATGATTCCTCGTTTCACCCCTCTCCATGTTTAACTGGTCATAATCATCATCTAAGCCTTTTCCAAAATGTTTTCAGCTTCAAAACAACCATGGAAGATTTGACAAAGTTCTACGATGGGCTCTCAATCTGACATCAAGTTATCAACCCTCTCTAAATTAATATCAAAATTCTGTGTGAAAAACTATGGACAAGAGGGGGGGCTTGCTTAATCCTAAAACATACTTGATATCCTTAAATTCGCCTAGACTTAGGGAAACAAATCAAAGGAGAAACATGATATATCATAGATTTTCTATAAAAAAAAAAAAATTCAACTTTGAGCCACATATAAAGTGAAGAATGATGAAACAATGAGAAGATGGTTGAAATCCATTTACATGGAAGAAATCAAGTTAAAATGACCAAGTCTTAAAATTTATCAACAGATTTTCTACCCACCAACTGACCTAATAGTTTTTATGGAAAACCCACAGTCCATAATTTTCTTAGCAAGGAAAACGGCACTACATCGAAACCTTGACATCATGTGACAGAGGGTTATAAGATTTTGACAAGTTTTCCATGGAACCTCCTCAATACAGAGCTCCCTAGCTGACTGATATTGAGGGCAAAATGCTTAGTGATCAAGACAAGCAATATCATTTGGATCTCGCACAACAAATAAGTAATAAGTATATTGAAATAAAATTCTATAAGAAACGATAAGGAGGAAAAATAAGAGACAGCATTTGAAAGGTTAATAGAAGTATTTAGACTATTTGCTACCAAATCCGTTTCTGGAAGTATCATTGTAAGACGCAAACTAAATCTAGGTAATTTAGTCTCGTATGCAATAAGAAGTACATTCAAGATATACCATAGCCCAGATGCATCACCACATGACTGAGGGGAAGTAGCATATCTAATGTGGGACGGAAGAGTGGAATTAGGGTTTTGTGGTGGGATTCTGTAGAATTGGGAAAGAAAAGGGATTTTGGGGATTGGGTATGACCACAGATCGCAACTCAGGCCTCAGCTTCACCGCCTGGTTCAATTAATCCATGAGATTAAATCAAATAATACAAAATTTTCATAAGGAAACAATTTTTAAGCAAATAATCATTAATTTTCAAAGTCCACTACATGACTATATATAATATAGCCTACAAAACGTATACCACACGTGCAATTATTGATAGGATCAAATCTAATCAAATCTACATTTAAATAACTCCTAAATCTTAACAAAATTTATTCAAATTTAAATTAAATAAAAATCTAAATCATGCCAAATCAAATCAAATCTTCTTCAAATCTAAATCCAAATCTAAATTCTAAATTTAAATAAATAATAGTAAATCTAAGCCATCTAATTCTCATCATTCTCCCTGTCTTAAAAATATTCATCTCTAATGAATACAATGGTAAGTAATAAGATAAGATGGAGACGGCAAAAAGTTTCTTTGAGAACATGAAGATGAAGAGGAAGGACAGAAAAGATCGGAAGAATGAGGACGAGGCAGTCTTCGTTAGCATGGCGGATTGGAGATCTCAGCAACAATGACGAAGACTTGGTGGAGACTGAACGGCATGGGATGGAGGCAGCGACAGTGATGCGACAACAATGATGAGGTGGAGGCAATAAAGGCATTGTGGCGATGGCGATGACATAAATCTAGAGCTTAAAGATGGGAGTCTGAGAAGAGATGATGAACAGTTTTTTTTAGAAATTTCGGCTCTGATGCCAAAATTAATGTGGGACGGAAGAGTGAAATTAGGATTTTGTGGTGAAATTTTGTAGAAAGATGAGAGACTGCGGAGAGATGATGGACAGTTTTTCAGAAAATTTGACTCTGATACCAAAATTGATGTTGGACGGAAGAGGAATTAGGGTTTTGTGGTGGGATTTTGTAGAAAGATGAGAGTTTGAGAAGAGATGATGAACAATTTTTTTAAGAAATTTCGGCTCTGATACCAATATTGATGTGATACGAAAGAGTGGAATTAGGATTTTGTGGTGAAATTTTGTAGAATGGGAAAGAACAGGGATTTTGGGGTTGGGTATGACCACGGATCGCAATCCAGGCCTCGGCTTCACCGCCAGATTCGATTAATCCATAAAATTAAATCAAACAATACAAAATTTTCATAGGAAAATAATTTTAAGCAAATAATCATTAATTTTCAAAGTTCACTACATGATTATATATAGCCTATAAAATGTGCACCACACGTACAATTATTGATAGGTTCAAATCTAACCAAATATAAATTTAAATAACTCCTAAATCTTAACAAAATTTATCCAAATTTAAATTAAATAAAAATCTAAATCATGCCAAATTAAATCAAATCTTCTTCAAATCTAAATCCAAATCTAAATTCTAAATCTAAATAAATAGTAAATCTGAGTCATCCGATTCTCATCAATATTTATGTCTGATATGTCTCCTAAGTTACTTGACTCTCACAAATTTGACACAGTTAGGTAGCAATTGGCTTTAGATAGGACCAAAGTATGGCAGGAGGCATGCCCAACATGGTTAGAAAATGAGGCGCTATGAAGGATTTTAATTGTTAAGAGCATACGTTATTTTTGAACCACACATCAGATTGCGGGGCTCCAATAAGTCATACACTATATAGGGTGGACAGTTCAAAGTGAGTCCTATGACCTAGTTGGACACGTGTTGGACCCAACACTCAACACTCAAAGAACATGTATTGAATACTCCACGTCGTGTTGGATTTAAAAAAAACAAAAAACAAAATTTGCATTTCGACTTTACAAAAATCTAAAATCGAGTTGCCAATCACCCAAAAGCCATATGTCTCTTAAACATACATAGGAAGGGATCATCTGATGTAAGAGGGATACCATGTTAGCAAAACCTTGGCACCTCACAAACATGTTAAGGACATCATAACTTGTATTAAATAAAGATTGGATCAGACTTTTTTTTTGATTGATTTAGTTAATGAATTAAAGATAAGGATTTAATTCATTAAGATTCTATTTATATTTTTACTGTAACAGAACATGTCTTGTCACAACATCCTTTGATGTGTATAATATATAGATACACGCGTGAGTGTGCACGGGCGTCTAGTCATGTTCCAATGTCCTCTGTATTCTACTTTTTAGATATTTGCCACATTGTTGTGTCTGTGTTGTCCTTCTCCATGTCTATGCCTCCCACCTCCCAAGGCATAGATTATTAAAGAACTGAAATTGAAACCTTGCATTTTCTCTTGAAGATAAATCTAGCTTTGATGAAAGTCCTAATAGAGATGATCTCCATGGTAATTTCTCTGCCCAAAATGTCTTGGCTATAAAGAAGACATTGCGCATTCATTGTAATAATTGATGTAAAATGTGTATATGTGTGGAAGCAATAGATAAATAACTCAATTAAATATTTCACCAACAAAAACGATCGTTGGTAGAAAAGCTTAAAACAATTAGCATTACTATGTTTCTTACATATATTAAATCAATTCAAATATTAAAATACTAATTAAATATTATTATGATGCAAGTAACAGATTCAAAATCAATAAAGAAGCTAGAGCAACTACAAAGAAGGAAAAGATTCACACGCTGGCATTTAAAGTGAATAATAGATTAAGGTTGATAATAAGTTAGAAATATATTATCAGACTGTAAAAAAAATAGTTTTAAATATTAGAATTATTCTCAAATGTTGATGAAAAAAATATTGATAGTTGGATAAATCTGAATTTAATAAGTACTCTGTATGTTGCTTGTATTGTTTGAATTTCTTGAGTACAAGCGTGAATGTGTGACATCAATGACGAAGAGAAGAGATCGTGGAGAAGAGGAGGTTGCCGACGAAGACGAGAGTAGTAGACGATGACGAGAACTAGGCAACAATTTGAGAGAGAGAGATTTGATGTGAAAAGTAGAGAGAGAAACAGAGATATTTAATAATCGATAAACCAATTAGGGCATCCCACTACTAATCGTTGTCTAATAAGACATCCCACCACTATTAAAAGAGAATTGATCATCTAAAGCAAACTCACAAAGCGAATAACAAATTTTCATTAATTTCATTGTATTTTAAAAAAGTGAATACATGGGGACTTTATATAGGCTACAAAAATTGTACTCTCCTATTTAATTTAGATTACATAATCAAATCCTAAAAAAAATTAAAAGTCTAAAAGAAAGAGAAAAATACATGAAAAAAAACCTAAATGAAAAGAAAATCAAAAAATCCTACTACAATTATAATTTCTAAAAATTAAAAATTAAGAAATAAAAACTAAATATCCTATTACTAGTATAACTACTGAATCTATATTGAGTTGGCGCGTCTTCTCCATCGATGGTAGATATGTCATGATCTTGGTGCCTTAATTTGTGCATCACTTTTGACTTTTAACTACCTTCCAACATTGTTTGAGTCTTTATGATTGAGCATTCAAGCAAGATCAAATTGAAATTGGTAATACAAAAACATCCATGCTCCTTAGTTTAGCAGATAGCCGTCTAAGCAACAAGTATCATTTTTGAATTTCTGACAACCCTCTTCAATTTTCTGATTGATGGAATCTTTTACGGTTGTTTTGGACGGGCTAAATGGAAGAAAAGGATTCATGTAGTTGACTCCAAATTTGTGGATAAAGGCTTTGTTTGTTATTTTGGAGGAGCTTGTGATGGTAGTTGATGGGGATAACAAGTGTTGGAGGCTAGGAGTGTAGGTGGAAGGTGACATGCATGCATGTGGAAGGAGGAAGGTTGCTGATATGAGTGGTAACCTAGAGCATATTTTTCTGGGGAGACGGAAAAGAAAAAGATGTGGTTGCTGGGTGTTAAAACAAAGGTTGCTAATCGCAATAAATGGCACACAAAATATAGAGAATAAAACAACTCAATTCAACTATGAGATGCAAAGAGGAGAGCACACA
Organism: Agave tequilana; assembly: GCA_038442645.1. Classification (NCBI taxonomy): domain Eukaryota; kingdom Viridiplantae; phylum Streptophyta; class Magnoliopsida; order Asparagales; family Asparagaceae; genus Agave; species Agave tequilana. The sequence continues at coordinate 79,537 of JAVJIF010013396.1, read as the reverse complement.
CATAATTTACGTGGTTCAGTGACTTCAATCATTTTCAACCTATGTCCACAAGCAAAGATAGCAAGAGAATCTAGACCACAATATAGAAGAATACAACAGAGGTTATACTCTCTGCAAGCCCATAAAGGTGTGCATGCTTGCTGATAGATCATAAATATGGTGGCCGTCTATCTAGTAAGTCTAACATACAACTGATATTTTTATTAAATAGAATGACATGGAAAATAAATTTAGGCAGTATGTATTAGACCAATCAAGGAATGGCATATTACTTGCTTTACCAAAACAGAAACAATAAAATAAAGGGCACCACCAGCTACTCTGAATCTTTTGAACCACTTGGCAATCATCACCTACAGTTAGTTGATTTTCTGCTTGCACTAGATGCAGTAAAATCAAGATATGCCACTATCTAAAGGTAATGACATGTATCTTAATACACAATCAGTTCAGTTAGATATGCTCAATAAGTAGAACTTTGAAGTAAACGGCTGCACACATCTCATCAAAAGATAAGTTTGATGAGATATATTCGTTAAGAACACTACCAGTGCTAAAACATCAAAAATTCAATCCCAAAATACAAGTGTCATTCGGGTTGCCCAATGTCTATCGTATACTTCTTTTTTCCTTTTTTTTTTTGTACAATCTGAACTTGAACCGCGTCGACAACCAAACCTGAACCCTTTACCACCTGAGCTAGGTCTTCATGGATGTCTGTCACACACATTAGGTGTGAAAAATGTGATATCTACAGGTACCTCTAATATATGTGATAAGTTAAACCCTCTACGACGTGATTCTATCATTCCTTGAGGTCTGTCATTCTTAGACTACTACAAAGTCTTAGACTACTACAAAGGATGCACAGAGGAAATGATATCTGCAGACGTTAAAAAAAGAAACTCTGGAACGAGAAGAAGAAAACCTGATCAGGAGTACGCCTTAACCATGGATTCTAATTCCCTAATTCTTGATTCAAGAAATTTAATCTCTTCTTTACACCTTTTAATATCCAGTTCCCTTTCCAACTTTACATCCCTGGTCTTAGTTTCTTCTGTCTCTTCCCTTTTTGATTTTGCTTCAGGCACTTCTTCCACTTCCACGTCAATCACCGGATCATAAGCAGATTCCCCTGAGTTATTTTTCGCAACTCCTGAAGTACCCTTGTCGATATCTGATGCATTGGATGAAACCACTTTCCTGACTGCACGCTCCTTTCCGATTGAGTCTCTCTCTCAGGGGATCTGCATTCTGATTCATTCTTTCCAAATGTTTTTTAGAGCATTTCAATGCTCTATGGATGTTTGTGTTTCTTACACCAGTATATTCCTCTCGAGATTTTTTAGACGTACTCTTAGAGTTACTGCCATTATTATCAGGAGCAGGTTTATCATAAAGATCCCACAATTTCTTTTTCTTCCTGCGAGGGACATGCAGTGCTTTCTTCCTCTTCCTTCCTTCAATCTTCTTCCTAAAAAAATCTTCAACCCTTCCCACCAAATGGAGAACTGAAGGGAGAAATCGGACTCAAAGAGTCTCGGAGTGACATAAAACAGGACATTCTTGGTACCAATGTCATAGGTTTCCCATGCAACCTCCCAAACTGAATTGGCATGAGGAACGTGATCTGGTACATCTTGATTTTATCCAAATTGCAATGCCACTCTATGAGGAAGATACTGATCAACACAATCAAGTCCTACGAGCTCAGAAGCCCTCAGGCAACAAGCAAATAGCCCAACTTCTCATTTCTAAGCACATCGCCATAAAACCATTCACCTTTATCCCTATAGAAAGAAGGACTGTGCCAATTATCCAAAGAAGTCATATACGGCTGCCACAAGAACTCATCAGGGGATTCAATAACCGACATTGCGAATGAGAAATCCAGAGTCTAACCCACATCATGCCATCTTGCAGCTCTCGGCTCATGTGAATCGACAAAATTTTGTGATTTTGGCCTTAAAGCAAAGAACCTCTCCCACGCCCAAAGCTGCAGTATCTGGAGAAGAGCCCAAACAGCAAGCTCAGAGTCCAGGTGGCTGCTCAGATGATCCTTCATCGCCCGCAGGTTGTGATAGAGGCTGACAAGGACTGCAGGGGCGAGGCTTGCCCCTCAGGCTAATCTGATGGCAATGGGAATGACATGCTGCCCAACAGTCTTATAAGGGCGTGCAGGAAAAACAAACCTTGTTAGCCACAAAGCGAAGAAAGCAATGTGCTTGATTTCGCCCCTCGCCCTCTATATAATGGCTTTTCCACTCCGAATCGGAACATTTCTTTACTTGCTTCTGTTAAACTCTCTCCTCTCTCTGCTCGTCATCTCCAAGCTCATCTTCCAAAGTCTTCACAACTCTAACAGGCTCTCGGAGCACCAAGAAGCCCCCGAGAACCATGACATCCTCCAATGTGACATTGGCCTCTCCTAAGGGGAAGATGAATGTGTTGGTCTCCTCACACCAGAAGCCCACCACCACAAGAATAGAGGATGGGTCTTTCCTGGTGGTGTAAGTTGAGGCCTTGATGGCTTCACTTTCTGCCACAATTCCTTGTAGATTGGATCCAATTTGTCGACCCATCTGCTCCATTGCCTCTGTGGGCAGAGCCAGCCCTTGAAGAGGATGTGAGGAGCCTCGCTGGGGCTGAGGGAGATGGGTTTGTAGTGGGGAGGAGCAAATGGGTTGTTCGAGGACACACTGGCGGAGGTTCTTGAAGTGGGTTTGAGGAACCAAGCTTTTCTGTTGATGGATTTTGGGGAGGTGAGGGAGGAGACCATCTCCTCGTCTCTCTCTTCAACCAGGACCTCTTCCCCCCTGCAGCCATTTTTGCAACCATTTTGGAGATTTTTGTGGGAGCAAAAAAAAAAAAAAAAAATCCTTTTTTTGGGGTAAGTGTGTGTAGGTATTTCTGGAAGTTCATACGCCCGGGGGAGCAGATTTCTTGAAACTCCCCACTACACATGCACCCAAAAACCCGCAAGCAACAAAAATAATGGGCCCTGGGCCAAGTGTCAAGCAACAACTAGTGGACAACATTGTCCATGGGAAAAGGCCCTTCAGGCCACAACCTCAGCAAAATTTTACTTCTGTAAGATTTGTCTTTCTGTGTATTTTTGTTGAAAATTTACTAGGACTTGCTTCTGTTGTTTCAAAACTAGACAGGTTCAGCCTAAGCAAGAGGAGCTCAATAATGAGAAATATGTTGGTGCCTTTCTGAGTGAATATAGGTACTATCATTATTTGTATTTATCTTTTCTTGTGGCATATCAAAATTTGAGTTTTGACATTTATCAAGAATGAGAAATAAACATTTAGAAGAACATATTAGAAATTTTACTCAAGGATTTCATGCATGTTAGCACAGAAAAACCATCTCAGAATTCAACAAAATAAATTAAACAAGAATATATTTCCTGAGTGCAAAAAAAAAAAAACATACTTACAGGAGAAATTTTTTCTGGTAGAACAAATTGAACTTGACAGTATCATATGCCCTTGAAAAAGAGTTAGAATTTCTATATGTTGAACTACCTGCTGGTAAAGCATCTTCCTCTCCTTTTCACCCAAATGCACTTCTCTTGCTTAGTTAATAGTTTATTCTGCAGGAAACTCGGACACACATCAATAAATGAAATTGACAGCTTCTTAAATCATCCACAAATATTTTGATAAGACAACAATCTGGAAGACCTTCGTGTAGCAAATTACTCCCCCTGTTTGAGTGAAGCTTGAACAGGCACAAGCTTTTCGCAAGCTTGCAAGCTGCAACTATGCTTCGGATCCAAGAATTTGATACTAAATTTAAAATAATGCCTTCGAAACAAATGATTTCAAAGGCCTCTAAGTTGAACATCAATAAAACTGCAAAGCCCCTCTCAAAATCCTGGAAGCGCAATTTGTTAGTAACATTGCAACAAGTTTGAAGTTTTGGTACTAACTCACGCAGGGGAAAAAAAATAATCTTCAGAATAAGGTTAAATTGCAGATTCACCAATAAAAAATCAGAAGAATACGGAACAAAGAAATTTCAGGTTAACTATGCACTTGATATATATACATTTGCAAACACACGGACAACAAGGAGAAAATCAAGAGACATCAGTATGAATGAGCCACCTCAAGGCATGTACTAGTCGTGAGTACTTTTAAGAAATCATTTATATTCATGAATAATTCTGATTAATGCCATCACTGGGTCTGAAGAAGATTAAAAAAAAATGTAGGATGATTATCTCCCAAGTTCTAACAAAACCTTACGACAATATGAGAAGAAATAATCTGGGTAATTCAGTGAGCAAAATATCATTTGAGACAGAGGAGAGAATAAACACCATAATAAAAAGAGAGAGGTCAATTATATCTATTCACTCAGCAATATAATCCATTCAGTATATCCCGGCCTAATTTTCTACAATAAACATGGCAACTATTTTTTTTTTTTAAAAGAACGGTGGGCAAGCCCCCGTGTTTTGTTAAAAAGTTTTAATGAAACATAAGAAAATAGTAGTAGAAGGTACAAGTTCCAAGCCTGCATAAAAAGAGACCCTCGCTAGGGACACAAGATCTATAATCCAAAATAACAAAAAGCCACCCTATACACAAAAGAACAGGTACAAGCCCAAAATTACCAAAAAAAAAAAAAAGGGGGCTCAAACAAGCACTGAGAAGCCTATCCGTGATCATCCATGTCTGTGTCCCCATCCTCTTCACATCCATCATCAGTGGGCAGTGGGCACATGCGACGTCAGGCCTTCCATCTAAGTGCACTGTAAACAGAGCAACTGTTAACAATTAAAACTGCAGAATTATACTTCATGTGACATGGTGTGAATATGATTCAGATGAGTTCCATCATATCTCTCTCACATCTCACCAATGACTCTATTATCATTATTTCTCCGCAATATTTCAGACAATTTCCAACTCATACTGAAATAGAATCCAAACTAAATTAAGGTACAAATGCGAGACCACATACATTTAAAACAAATATCAGAATATTCAGACACTAAACTACGAAGTCGAGTGCCTCGAATTTATGAAGCACGGACAATTCAAAGTGAGTGTTGTGCCCATGTCGGACACGTGTCGGACACCGACACTTACAAGACACTTGCCCGAAATGTATCGAACACTCAGAAACCGCGTCAGATTTTAGAAAACCATAAAATCGTGTGTCGACTCCATGTCCAACACCTTGTCGGCTTTAAATGAGATCTAAAGATCATGTGTTAGATACAAAAAAATCACATATCATTTAAATAAACATGAAAAAGAATATATCTTCAACTTAAACAAATATTATGTTTGTAAAATTTAAACACATCATGAACTAGGCAACATATTAATTAGATTATTTTTACATTTTCTTTTGTTACTTTATAAAAGCTATGGATGTAAATCATTTAGATTTTATTTTGTTTTCATTTTACTTTATCCTAATCGTTTGGGTTTTGATACACACACACACACACACACAGTTATGACTCCGTGTCTCCGTATCCTACATTTTAAGAATGCACCATGTTGCTATGTCTGTATCGTCTTATGCCCGTGCCCGTGCCCGTGCCCGTTCTATAGAGCCTAGAACTTCGACACCAGAATCTGAAAGTACACTACTGATAACCCAAGTTATGAACAGTCCAGCAATATACTGTTAAGTTATCTAATACTGTAAACAACTGTTTTAAGTCCATAGCAAGTTCATGTAAGACATAAAAGTAGCTTAAGAATGCATCAGAAAAAAATTAATCACATGTCCATTTAGAAACAGTTATTAAAGCGGGTAGTAGCAGACTAAATTTTGAATCATGATCCAAAGATCCCATCTAATGAAAAATAAGCATAAGCATAGAATAAGCAATTCAAACATGTGCGATATGTAGGAAGAGAGAGGTATGACAACGATCAGCAACCATCAGAGCCAAAGATGAAGACAATATGTGATCGACAGCAGTTAACGGTCGACCGTGCCGGTCGACGGTGTGCACCAACGTGCACAGGCAATACCGGTCGATCGCCCGGTCGACCGCAGCAGAAGGACGGTCGACCGCACGGTCGACCGACTGACAAGGCTTTGCTCTCGGGTTGGAGCGGTCGACTGCTCGGTCGACCGACAGACGTATCCTTCCAAATTTCGGAATTCTTTTCTGAATTGAGAACGAGTCCAATTGAGGTTTCCAAATCTTCTGGGTCTCATTGGTTATAAATAAAGGGGCAGAGTCCTCTTCATATGTATGCATGAAATTGTATTAGTTATTGAATCAATAAAACTCTCTTTCTTGCCACGAGGACGTAGGCAAATTGCCCAACCTCATTAAATCTTGTGTTTTGTTTTCTTCCTATTTTTTCCTTATTCTTGTCATTGGGTGGTACTTCTCTACTGCATCTGTGACTGAAGGGTTCTCATTGATTGTTGATCTGTGCACAACAATTGGTATCAGAGCATCCCAGATTCGTCGTGGGATCATCTGGTGATTTCAAGGGCATCAGTTGTTGTTTGGCGGAGATCGTGTGTCGATCTCGAAACGGCGTTGGGACTGTTTGTGGGATCGTGTGTCGATCTCAAAACAGCGTGTGGATTGCTCGAACAATCAGTTCGAAGGAGTATCGTTTCGGAAACTCTACTAGGGTTTCGCGTGAAAGGTAAAGATCCTATCATTATCAAATTTGTTTTATCTAACTTTGTTTGTTTCCGCATTGCTTTGAGGATCCAGTCAAGAAGATGGCTGGAGAAAGTACATCGACGGAGAAATCCATGAATCCACATTCGTTGAGGATTAATGTGGTGAAATTCAATGGCACAAACAACTTCGATATGTGGAGATGCGAGGTGATGGATGCACTGACGGCATCAAATCTCAAAGACACTCTACGGTTGGAGAAGACGCGAAACTCAACCACTGAAGAAGATTGGGATAAGATGAATCGAACAGCGTGTGGCTTAATCAGGTCTTATTTGACACAAGACATTAAGTATCATGTGTTGCACGAAACATCTGCGAGGCAGTTATGGGAGATCCTAGAGAAAAAGTATCTGACTAAAAGCATTGAATCAAGGCTGCAGCTAAAGAGTAAGCTTTATAGTTTTCAGATGAAGAGAGGATGCTCCATCAACGAACACTTGAATCGCTACACAAAGCTTCTTACAGATTTAGTTAATATGGATATGAAGATCGAAGATAAAGCGGTAATTCTCTTGAACTCTCTTCCTGTAGAGGAGTATGAGACTTGTGCACTCACATTGATCAATGGTAGAAAATCCTTTAACTATAATGAAGTGTCGGCTGCTCTTGCTAATTATAAAATGAGGAGGCAAGACAGATTGTCTTCTCATGCGAGCACATCAGCAGAGGCATTGGCAGTAAGAGACAGAGGTTCATACAGGAAGGGCAAAGGTGATCGTGAGAGATCGAAGTCCAGGCCAGGTTTCAGAGATCTAAAAAAGAACCAGTGTGCTTTCTGCAAAGAATTAGGACACTGGAAAGTTGATTGTCCAAAAGCCAAAGGTAAGGAGTCAAAGACTGAAGCAAACCTTGCACGGGTGGTCAGTACTCAAGCCAGTACTTCACAAGCAAGTGGATCAGACTCGGACTCATCGGTATTCTCTTTCTCTGTTACTACTACTATCATTGCCTACTCAGGAGATACTGAGTGGATATTAGATACTGGTGCTACCTACCATGTGTACCCGAATAGGGATTGATTTTCTAACTTTGAGAAGCTAGATGAATATTCAGTTGTTATGGGAGATGATCATCCATGTACCATGAAAAGTGTAGGAACAATCCAGATCAAGATGTTCAATAGGATGATACGAGAATTGAAGGAAATGAGGTATGTACCTCAACTTAAGAGAAATCTTATCTATGTTGAAGTTTTGGAGACATTAGGTCTTGTGGTATCAATAAAGGATGAAGTCCTCAAGATGACAAAAGGCTCAATAGTGGTTCTGAAGGCCGTCCGCCAGAACAATCTTTACTACTTGAAGGGTAGTACTGTCACAGGGCAAGTGGCGACTTCTACTGATTCAGATGATGACTCAACCAGGCTATAGCATATGAGGCTAGGACACACAGGTGAAAAGTCTTTGCAAGCTCTTGTAAAATAAGGATTATTGAAAGGTGACGGAACCTGCAAGCTGGATTTTGTGAACATTGTGTCATCAGAAAGAAGACCAAGGTGAAATTTGGTACAGCAATTCATTGTACAAAGGGGATTCTGGATTATGTTCACACCGATGTTTGGGGACCTACCAAGACTGCATCAATTAAAGATAACCACTACTTTGTGACTTTTATTGATGATTATTCTAGGTGATGTTGGGTATATACCATGAAGCACAAAGGGGAAGTCCTAGAATTATTTGTGGAGTGAAAAAGGAATCTGGAGAGAAGTACGGGAAGGAAAATCAAGATCCTCCGTTCAGATAATGGAGGAAAATATAAGTCTGATCCTTTCCATAAGCTATGTCGTGATGAGGGCATAGAGAGGCACTTCACAGTGAGGAAAACACCGCAACAGAACGGGGTAGCAGAAAGGATGAACAGGACCTTACTAGAGAAGGTCCGTTATATATTATCTAATGCCAGATTATCGAAGAATTTTTGAACTGAGGCTTTGACATATGCTTGCTATCTTGTGAACATGTTGCCTTCGTCTGCGATTGGAGATAAAACTCCTCTAAAGGTTTGGTCTGAAAAAACTGCTCCTAATTATGATTCGCTAAGGGTATTTGGTTATCCAGCCTACTATCATGTTAAGAAGATAAGTTAGACCCAAGAGCAAAGAAGGGATTGTTCGTAGGATTCAAGAAAGGAATAAAAGGCTAAAAAATCTGGGATCCTAAGGACCTGAAATTTATTTTCAGCAGAGATGTCACATTTGATGAGGCTTCAATGTTGAAGCCTACAATCTCTCGACAGGTGGAGATTGTCAAAACCAAAGAAGTATCGCAGCAGGTGGAGAATGATGCTAATCCACCATCTCTAGAAAGTTCAGTATCCTTGAGGATCATGCCCAAGGTGACACAAGGTAATGATCAAGTAGCCGAGATGGATACTGATGATGATGAGGATCAAAAATAGGTCATGGGTAATGTTCCTGAATCCAGTGCAGTTATAAGACCAATAAGGAACACGCGTAAACCAAGTTAGCTTACTACAGATATGGTTGTCACCTATGCTCTTCCGGTCGTTGAAGAGGCAATCCCGTCCACGTACAGGGAAGCTGAAATCAGTTCAGAATCAAAGATGTGGAAAGATGTCATGGAAGAAGAGATGAATTCTCTATACAAAAATGACACTTGGGAACTCACAGAGTTACCCAAAAGAAAGAAGGCAATTGGCTGTAAGTGGGTATACGCAAAGAAATAAGGATCCCTCAAAGAAGATATGGTGCGCTACAAAGCCAGATTGGTAGTAAAAGGCTACGTACAAAGAGAAGGAATTGACTACAACGAAGTATTTTCTCCTGTTGTAAAGCATTCTTCAATTCGCATCCTATTGGCTCTGGTAGCACAGTACGAGTTGGACCTTGATCAACTCGATGTAAAGACCGCTTTTCTCCACGACGATCTGGATGAAGAGATCTATATGTCTCAGCCGACGGGGTTCAAAACTGTAGGAAAAGAAAACATTGTTTGCAAGCTGAAGAAATCGCTGTATGGATTAAAACAATCACCTAGACAATGGTACAAGCATTTCGATAGCTTCATCAGAGGAAAGAGGTACACACGTAGCCATTATGATCCATCTGTGTATTACAACAAGCTACCTACAGGAGAGTATATCTATCTACTATTATATGTCGATGATATGCTTATTGCTTCAAAATAGATCCGCAATTGATGAACTGAAAAAGGACTTATCTTCTGAGTTTGAGATGAAAGATCTTGGTGAAGCAAAGAAGGTGCTAGGCATGAAAATTGAACGAGACCGAAGGAGTGGTAAGGTGAGCTTGACACAAAAGGGGTATTTGTAAAAGGTACTTCAGAGGTTCAACATCGACAAGAATATGAAATCTGTAAGTATACCACTAGCTCCTCATTTCAAGTTAAAAACTACTATGTCTCCAAAAACTATTGAAGAACGTGAGTACCTAACTCGCGTGTCATATACTAGCGCAGTTGGTAGTCTGATGTATGCAATGGTGTGTACACGACCATATTTATCACAAGCTGTCTCAATGATTAGTAGATACATGCATGATCCTGGAAAGGGTTATTGGGAGGCAGTGAAGTGGGTTTTACGGTACATTAAAGGTACCATAGATGTTGGATTGGTATTCGAGAAGGATTCCACAGGGAAGCAGGAATGTATCGGATATGTTGACTCCGATTATGCAGGAGACCTTGACAAACGCCGGTCAACAACCGGGTATGTATTTACATTATCTCAAGCACCGGTCAGTTGGCGCTCTATTCTACAGTCTATCGTCGCATTGTCTACTACAGAAGCCGAGTACATGGCTATGACGAAGGCTATGAGGAGGCAATTTGGCTTCAAGGGTTGCTAGATGACTTGGGGATTAAACAGGATCTGTTGAAGATCAATTGTGATACTATGAGTGCTATCTATTTAGCAAAAAATCAGGTGTATCATGCAAGGACGAAGCACATAGATGTCAGGTTCCACTTTGTTCGGGAGATTCTTGATGATGGTGATATTGAGTTACTGAAGATTCATACAAAGAAGAATCCCGCCGATATGCTTACCAATGTGGTGTCAGGAGTAAAATTTACACATTGTAAAGCATTGCTCCATATCCTTCCTGTCACATGAGCTTGTTGGAGCTCATTTGGTTGAACTACGGATGGCTTTATCCCTTAGGAGGGTACGTAGGCAGCCACATTGGTGCAACTACTTTCGAGTTGACAGGTTCTATGCTAATATCAGCTCAGATTTGAGAAATCTTTACCGAGGTGGAGAATTGTAGGAAGAGAGAGGTATGACAACGATCAGCAACCATCAGAGCCAAAAACAAGGACAATATGTGACCGACAGCAGTTAACGGTCGACCGTGCCGAGTGACCGGTGTGCACCAACGTGAACAAGCAATACCAGTCGACCGCAGCAGAAGGACGGTCGACCGCATGGTCGACAGACTGACAAGGCTTTGCTCTCGGGTTGGAGCGGTCGACCGGGACTTGGGCCGGTCAACGGCCAGCTGACCGACAGACGGATCCTTCCAGATTTCGGAATTCTTTTCTGAATTGGAAACGAGTCCAATAGAGGTTTCCAAATCTTCTGGGTCTCCTTGGCTATAAATAAAGGGGCAGAGTCCTCTTCATATGTATACATGAAATTGTATTGGTTATTGAATCAATAAAGCTCTCTCTTTCTTGCCCCGAGGACGTAGGTAAATTGTCGAACCTCGTTAAATCTTGTGTTTTGTTTTCTTCCTATTGTTTCCTTGTTCTTGTCATTGGGTGGTACTTCTCTACTGTATCTGTGACTGAAGGGTTCTCATTGATTGTTGATCTGCGCACAACACGATACAATCTCTTTTTTTGTACAGACTCGTGTAAAATCGAAAAGCCAAAAATCTTATAAACACCCTTATAGCCACTGGATACCATCATATCAGTTACATTCTAAGTGATTCATTCATCTCCATTAGTGTTAAGCAAGGTCACCACTACCTTGTGTGATGATTCCATATAGGTGCATATAATCATGCAGTCATGCCAGCATATGATTCCATAAGCTCAGTCTCAACAGACATGACCACTGAAGCCACTAATATCTGACCCAAATATTTCTTACATGGTTTACAAATCCTCTCGCCAGAAATCCATACAACCACACATATAGATACAGGCTGTCCTCATGAGTCCACTTGATATGCATTTGACCAGAGGGTTTATGCAGAACCACTTTTGGAAAATCATTTTCATTAATGAATACTATATACTCACTTTCCAATAATTTTCTCAGATCAATTCACATACTTCATGTGTTCTATTTTATCAATTGTGAAAAACTCTTGAGCACCACTATTAGTCTAGATACAGAAGAATGGTGCATATCATTGCCAAACTTGTATCAGTCACAAAACCATATTGATACTTCCTAAACACCTAAAGTCAATAAGATAGATTTCAAGAAGGCAAGGTTTTTTTAGAGTGATCTAATTGAATCCTTGGTATCTAAATGGTAATTTTATCCTTATTTTTCATATCTTTTTCATATCTGACTCTGACTTGTTCAAAAGATTTCCCATGTCTAGCGATCCTTCTTTGAGCTAATGGATTAGGATTAAGGCATTCATTCTGCAAGCTATCTGGGACCAAATCACTGCTGAAATGTAAATTATTTCTTAGTCAATCTATATTATATTGTAATTGAGAGGTAACATAGAAAAAATTTTTCTATTTTTTTCTTTGATTATATTTACATTTGTATTTTTAAAAGGAATAAGTAACAAGTTTTAGTTGCCAGTACATTGAGCTTTCAGTATAGGACGAGCATGACTCACAAATCACAACCCAATACTCGGCATGCAATAGCTACAGAGATTAAAAACAACTATTAGCACACAGTGGCAAAAAGACTTGTATTGCATAGCTGCTTAACGAATGTGTAAAATATGAAGGGAAAAAAAAGATAAAGATTAAAAATCTTTCAACTGTCCAGAATAACAAAAGAAATCAAAAAACATTATCAGATCATTGCTAGCAAAACTAGTTAATATTCATAAACAGAACAAAAATACCTAAGTGGTAGAAGAAATCAATTCTTGTTTGGAGTATGGCTCAGCCACGGATTCCAAATATGTCACTCTTTTCTGAATAGAGGCTATCTCTTCCTTAAGTTGCTTGATCTTTCGGTCACGTTCCAATTCTTTCATATTTGCTGGATTCTTCTCTTCTATCTCTTTTCTTTTACCCGGTGATTCAGATTTCTCTGTTAATTGGCAATCATAGTTAAGTTTTCCAACATATGTTTTCATGATACCTGTTGGAATTTCCTTTTCATTGGCATCCAATAGACTAGGTCCAAGCTCTTTTTCTAGTTTCTCATTACCAAGGTTTGATTTTTCCATTACCTTCACAACATCACAAAATTCTCCAGTAGTTGATTTCTTGACTCTTTTTATGATCCCCTCCTCATTGACATCCAATGGATTAGGTCCTTGCTCTTCTTCCGCTGGTTTCTCATTTTCTACTCTCGAGTTCTCGATAACCTTGAGGTTATTATGAAATTCTTCACCTTTCTTAACACCTTTTACAATTCCCTCATGGGCAACTAAAGGATCGCATATCTGCTTTTGTGCCGATTCTTTCTCATTTTCTACTTCAGATTTTTCTATTTCCTTCAGAACATTACAAAATAATCTGGCATTTGATTTCTCAACACTTTTTATAATTCCGTCCTTCTTGATATCCAATGAACCAAATCCATGTTCTTCTACTCTCAAGTTCTCGATAACCTTGAGGTTATTATGAAATTCTTCACCTTTCTTGACATCCTTTACAATTCCCTCCTCGTGGACAAATAAACGATCTGATATCTGCTCTTGTGCCAATTCTTTCTCATTTTCTACTTCAGATTTTTCTATTACCTTCAGAACATTACAAAATTCTCTGGAATTTGATTTCTCAATACTTTCTATGATTCCGTCCTTCTTGATATCCAATGAACCAAATCCATGTTGTTCTTTCAGTCTTTTTTCATTCTCTGCAGTTTCTCTTTTGACATATAAGTGTTCATTATTAACTGTTTCTGAACCCTTCAAAGGTGTATTCAGTTTTGCATGCAGTGGCTTTGTGGTATAAGTCGTTTTTTCTTGAGATGGAAAGCAAATATTCTTACTGCTAATTTCATGATGTTTAAGAGCAGGCCAAGCTGAGATACTAGTTTCATTTAACTCTTTCACTTTCTTACCCTGGCTATTAGGCAAAGGTTGGGCTTCCTTCCTCTTCTTTCCTGATGTCATCTCCTTCCCATTGACAGTCCTCCACCAATTAGAGTACTGGAGAGTGGTGGCTGACTTGAAGAGTCGTGGAGGGACATAGAACCTGACATTCTTTGAACTAATGTTGTAGGTCTTCCATGCGATCTTCCATGTAAAATTTGCACGCGGAAGAAAATTCGGTATATCCTGATCCAATCCAAACTGCATTGCCACCCGATGTGGAAGATACTGTTCAATGCAATCTAGCCCAACAAGCTCACAAGCCCTCAAGCACCGAGCAAATGACTTCAACCCTTCATCTTGTGTCACATTGCTACAAAACCATCCGCCATCATCCATGTAGAAAGAAGGCCTGCACCCATGATCGGCTACTGAGTAAGGCCGCCATTGAAACTCATCCCTCGACTCGAAAACCGACATTACCAGTGTCAAGTCAGGCCGAATTTTGCTATCCAAACCTGGCTTCAGAGCCCCGAACCTCTCCCACACCCAAAGCTGAAGTATATTAAAAGGAGCCCCCACAGCAAGCATAGGCGCCGACTGGGTACTAATGTGCTTCTTCATCACCCCCAGATCTCGGTAGATACTAGCAAGCACTGCCGGTGCTAGTGCAATCCTCGCCCCTTGTGCCAATTGGACAGCAACCTGGACCACACACTCCCTTATATCCTTCCTATTGGGCCCAGCCAACACGAATCTCGACAACCAGAGAGTCAAGAACGCAACATGCTCAACCTCATCACCCTTCAAATCTGCTTCCATGTATTGCCTCATCCATGCAAATTGAGTAGGTTTCGGACAATTCCGCCTAAAGTTGTTCAGCTCTTTGATCATCTTGGCTTCCATATGACCAACTACACCGCCCAACGGCTTCCTGACTCTAACGGGCTGTCCAAGGACCGAAAACCCCCCAAGAATCATCACATCCTCCAATGTGACACTGGCCTCTCCCCATGGGAAGATGAATGTGTTGGTTTCAGAACTCCAAAACCTAGCAACCCTCAAAAGGGTTCGTCGGTGCCGCGTAATTTTGTACCTAGAGGCCATGATGGCATCATGGATGCCGGTTTTGACCCAAATGTGCTGGTATCTGGGTTTGAGTTTTTCGATCCATTGGGACCACTGGGGCTGAGGATCAGGCCACCATCTGAAATCAGGATGGTAGTTTGGGGCATTGAACGAGTTCGAAGGGGTGAGGGGTCGATTGGGGGAGTTTGATGCAGTGGGTTTGAGGAACAGACCTTTTCGCTTGATGGGTTGTTGTTGATAGCCAGTGCAGACCACCATCATCTCCGCATCTCTTTCTTCAACGAGAGTCTCTGTGAGATTGTTGAGAGGCATTGTGCAAACACTTTAATTGGGTTGGATTGTTTGAGAGAGAAGAGGAAGAGGCGAGGGTTTGAGAGGAGAAAGGGTTTAGTTTTGTTGTGGAGTTTTGGATGAAGGAGAGGGAAAGTGGGGAAGAGAGGAAAGTGGGGAGACTCGATGTGGACAAATTGGGTCAATCAAAAAAAGATAGCAGCCTGGTATTGATACAGATATGATAGGAAAAGGGGGCAGATTTCCAAATTAGGTACCGTTACAGTTTGAGGGATAGTATTATCCACGTCTCAATAGAACAAACCTCATAAGCCACAGTGCATACCATTTCAAGTAACGATCTAACACCTTGTTGCTGCTCTCCTCTAGCTTTAGATAATTGACTTGGTAACTGTGTATACAAACATTAGTGTCAATATATATTTAGTAATCAAATTTGAAAAGGAACCCCTCCCTCCTGCATGGGCAATTCACGAAGGAGATGTGATTGGACTTGATAAAGAGCATGTTTGTATAATGAAGAAAAATAAATACATGTCATGATGGCAAACTTATTAGGGTTTTGGCATATGCATTATATCTTCTTTATGAAGTTATACGATATAATGATTATGATATGGACATGCACACAAACAAGGAAACTGATTAGTCTAAAAATTCTTTTGATATCTTTGTTGATTCGTTTTTATGAATTAAATTATGTGAGGGAGACGATAATACAGTAACTTTATGATTTGCATTCACTAATTACAACTCTATTTTCTTTACAGATTTATCATATGAAGTCAATTCAGCAACCCAAAGGATAAAGCTCATTGAGATAAGTCAACGAATACTTGGTGGATGAAACTAACAAGTTCAGACCCTGCGAGGGGAAATTCAAATCTTCAATCTGTAAATTACAGTATGCGCCGGGGGAGGGGGGTGATGGCTATACTAAATGACAAATAATGCGAAATTAAAAATAACTTACTAGTAACCTAGCAAATATCAATCTAAACACGAAGAATACTTGCAAAAGAATAAACAAAATAAGTAAGCAAGTATGTAAAGAGAGAGGAGAGTTATGTAAAGAGAAAAAGAGTAAGCAATCGCAAACATGATGATAAGTTCCGAGGTTCGAACCACTGCTTTACGTCCCCGCCTTCACCACTATGAAGGATTTTCATTATGACCGATTCACTAGATCGTCAATCGTTACAAGTTATAGCACCCCATTCCCGGAATACGTACCCGATACGTGTCCCGACTTTTTTTGATCGTATTATTGCAATTTTCTTCCAATATTAGTTTTTAAGTTGTGATTTCTTATGTTTTTAGTATCGGGTCCGGATTTTCAGTCTTAGAGTCAGCCCTGACCGGACCAGGAACCCGATACCGGCATACCGCCCGATTTGACCTTTCTAGTAATCCGATTTGACCGATTTCAGTTTCAGATACTGTTTTCTAATATTTTAGATTTTTTAAGATTTTTTGAAATTTTTCAGAATTTTTCTGCAGAATCTCCAAAACCGCTGTCGGTCGGCATCGCTGACTGATTCCTAGATTTTTTTAGTTTTCAAACGGGATTGAATTTTCAAAAATGGTTTTCACATTACTTCTTAAAATTTCATTTTCTAACTAAATACATTTTTGAGATTTTTCTAAATTTATCAAAATTTGACCGATTCTGGTGTCGGCCGGTATCGGCGAAAAATTCTAAGATTTTTTAATTTGAAAATTATATTGAATTTCTCGAATTTGATTTTATCAAGTATCTTAAAATAATATTTACTATTTTTAAGAATTTTTCGGAACGTTTCTGAAACAGTCGAATTTTCGCCCTATTAAAATAATAATATTTTACCAACGATTTCTTTTCTCTTTTTCCTTCTCGACTCTCCTACTTTGTACTTTCAAAAATTATAATAAATAAATTATTTAATAATAAAATTTTTCTACTATTTTATTTTCTTTTTCCTTATTTTTCTTTTTTTATTTATTTTCTTTCTTTTTCTTTCTTTTCTTTCTCCCCCCATTGACTTTCCCCCACATCTAATGCTCTGCTCCCAGCCGCCCACCGCCTGCAGCAGCACTGCAGCCCCCTCTCCCCTTCCTCAAAATTCATCATTTCATCCTTCTCTATTAACCTCCATTTTCCCTTTTCTTTTTCATTTCAAAATCCCAAAAAAATCAAAATTTCATCTCCTTCAAAACAACCATCTTCTCCAACACACCACCGCTGCCTCCACCATCACCACCACCGCCACCAGCCACCCCTAGGCCGGCCAACTACCTCCCCCACACCTCCTCTTCACTCCACCACCTCCTTCTCCACTCCACCACCTCCTTCAACCTCTAACAACCCCCCACCATCTCCAATTTCTTCATAACCCATCACCACCACCATCCTTTCTCCTCCAAAATTCACCACAACCTCCACCAATTCCACCACTCCAAAGACCTCATCATCACCTCCTCCTCCTCCTCTAACTCCCCAACACCTCCAACCATCACCACAACCACCATAACCACCACCACTATCAACCACCACCTCCTCCTCAATCAACACCAAACAACCACAACAACCCAACTCCACCTCCTCTCCCCTTGGGGGCACGCGCGCGCGCGCCCTACCACCACCGGTGGCGCCGTCGCCACCGCCCAGGGCCGCCAACGGATGGCCGACCGGCCGGCCACCACCCCCTCCCACCATTTCTCTTCTTTCTTTCTTTCTTCTTTTCTTTCTTTCTTTCTTTCATTTCAAATCACTTTCATTCCCTAAATAAACTTACGTTTCCCTTATTCCTAAAATACCCATCCCCTTATCCTAAAATTACTTCCTTATATTTATAACCCTACTCCTCCCCTTTTAATTTATAATCTTTTCTAAAAATTACCCTATTTTCTCTCTCTCTCTCCTTCCTATAACTTTCTGTCTCCTCTCTCTCCTCTCTCATTCCCTCTCCAATATATATATATATATATATATATATATATATATATATATATATATATATATTTATATTTATATATTTAATATATAATTATGGGCTAGTGGATTGCTCGTACGGTTCGCGGGTTTCTCAGATTATTAACCGGTATTTTATCCCAGTTTTAGGCGAGCACATTTCTTTGACATTTCTTACTTTATTACCATCATTTCATGTCTAATAATTATTAACTGGCTTTTAATATATGATGTCTCTTTATGCAAGTAAGTATATGTTATATAAATGATTATCATGCTTTATAAATAGCTTCCGACCATTATTATACTTTGTTGGACCGGTATTACACTGGGTATGCCTAGATCTTCTCCCGCTTTACTCAGCTTCACATAGTTAATTAAAAGATAAATTTATTATTATAAAAATGGTAGTGTAGAGTTTGAAATGTTTATACCGTTCTCCTGTACCATGTGATGTGACCGGTTGATACCTGATACTTGATGTTGTGACTCTCACCGACATATTAGTTACCTAACCCTGACATATATACACCGGTACTTGCCATGCTATATTTGACGCATGATACCTGACACCGGTACTTGCCATGCTATATTTGATACATGATACCCGACACCGGTACTTGCCATGCTATACTTGACACATGATACCCGACACCGGTACTTGTCATGCTATATTTGACATATGATACCTGACACCGATACTTGCCATGCTATATTTGACCCATGATACTCGACACTGGTACTTGCCATGCTATATTTGACCGATAATATCTGACACCGGTACTTGTCATGCTATATTTGACACGTGATACCCAACACCGGTACTTGCCATGCTATACTTGACACTTGGTATCTGACCCCGATACTTGTCATGCTATACCTGACCCTGATATATGACACCGATACTTGCCATGCTATACCTGACCCTGATATATGACACTGGTACTTGCCATGCTATACCTGACCCTGATATATGACACCGGTACTTTCCATGTTATACCTGACCCTGATATATGACACCGGTACTTACCATGCCATACTTGACACATGATATATAACACCGATACTTGACATGTTATACTTGACACCTGACACCTGTATTACCTGGTATATGAATGATTTTTATATTATTACCAGACATCTGGTACTCTTGTATCTCATGTACTCCTGAACTCTTGAACTCCTGTATCTCCTGTACTCATACTCATGTTAATAGCACAGTCATTCCGGCGTCTGGCAGAGCATGCCTGGTGTCGGGATGACGAGGATATATCCCACGATCGTGCTAGCGTCTGGAGGTTCCTAAATGGAATTAAGTGCCACACGGAGCAAAGTGCCACACCACACACGTGGTGGGGACCACCTCTTGAATCTGTGGGGGCCACATCTAGAATCTATTCCCCACACAGAGCAAAGTGTCACACAGAGCAAAGTGCCACGCCACACACGTGGTAGGGGCCACCTCTTGAACCTGCGGGGGCCACCACTTGAATCTGTGGGGCTACCTCCTGTATCAACCCTCAGAGCAAAGTGCCACATGGAACAAACTTTCACACCACACACGTGACGGGGGCCACCTCTTGAATCTGTGGGGGCCACCTCTTGAATCTGAAGGGCTACTTTCTCCCTCCTGCCTGTACCGCCTGGTGTTAGCATGATAAGCATTCTTAGTACCTATTAACATACACATACCTGTACAATGATAACTCCTGGAGCATGTGTTATTTAGTTTCTCCCCTATTTGGTACCTGCATATCATAGTTCGGATGAGTTCTACTGGAAGTGCGAGCTCCAGTGTGAATTGTCGGTGTTGTGGGACACTGGTGGGAATGGGACAAGGATAACATAAGAACATAACAACCAAACAATAATAATATTAGGAACGTGAGATATTTAGTCTCTCCTTTATTCGGATCCTAGTACTCACATATCAGACCCGGATAAGTTCTACGGTGTGCGAACTCTAGTATGGACTATCGGTGATGTGAGGCGCTCGTAGGGAGACAATTGAAATATCAAACGGTACTGATTATTATTATTGGATAAATTAAAATACAACACTTTTATATTTCAGTTATACCCTGAGTTGACACCTTACCTTAGACACATGATGAATACTCCAGACATACTATAGTTCTGTTACTCTTAGGGTAACTCAAGTTGTATAAATTCAGACAATGGCGACATGAGATATGTGGTATATAGATGAGAGTTTCCTTATTTGGATTATCTCCTTGACGTATCAGCCTCGTGAATCCATAATCTGAGCTTGTATAGCTAGTTTTGTCCATACTTGTATTTATTGCATGTTTAACTTATTTACCGTATGTACCTATGCTCTTCATACTGCCTCTCATGTATGTTTTCAGTTTCAGATTCATCGATATAAATGATTTATTGTCGTTCCTTAATTTCCATTATGTCATTTGTTATTTCTTGTACCTGCATACTTGAATCACATCACTTGATCATGTACACGTATACCTGTTATGCACCCCATCTGGCTTCATTATATGCGCGGGATTGCGTCTGACAACCCTGGATTCTCATGTCCAGATCCTAGAGACCGGACCGTGACGGCCCTGCTGTAGCAGATCAGAGTATGCAGCAAATCCTTCCGTGATGATTGGAGTGTAGCAGAAGCTTGGATCATCGCCGTAGCTCTTCCTCCCAGTTCCTCTCCTGTTTGTCTCCCGAGGCCCTCTTGTTACTCGTGAGCACTTCTCAGTTTTTGTATATCTATTCATGTATTATGTACTTTTGTATTTTCTGGTGATGAAATATTCATGTAATATAGTATCACTCTCTGTGATAACCATGTACTTGTGCTATTTCTGTTGGAATGTATATTATCACTGTGCTTCCGCCTCTGATTCTTACTTGTACTGATGCTTAGCGTATATACGTGAGGGTATTTTTGACCTACGTATATACGTCTCAGTGACGTCTCCGTACACGCAGGATCGGGGTGTCACACAAGTTCTCACTAGAACTTTAGGGACTCATAAGTCTTTCTCTCGGTGTCGCAACACCAACAATGGAGCTCATTAGCTCACTTGAGGCCGCAACCTCTACAATTTCACTATAGAAAAAAACGGCGAGCTTCACTTGATCACAAATGGCTCACAAGTACAATCCTATAACCAAGATGAGGAAGTGAAGCTTTTTGGGATTGTGAGGTGAAATAGTCTGTAAAGATGTAGCGGGAAGTAGGGATGAGCATCGGTCGGTTCGGTTCGGGTTTTACCAATTTTGACAAACCGAACCGAACCGAACAAGGTCATGAACCAAATCGAACCGAACTGACTCGGATCGGTTCGATTCGGTTCGGTTAATTCGGGGGATCACTTCGCCGTCGAACTTCCCAACGCAACTTTCGCACCTTCTCGTCAAATCTAACTTGATTATGAATTTTTTCCCATGATCAATATTTTCTCATGCGAACGCTGTTTAAAAAATAAACTAGCTTCCAAAACTTAAACGAACATAAAAGTTCAAAAATGATTTAAGAAAAGCTTTAAAATATATCTACATTAGATATTTAAAAGAGATGCATAATACTCTATTGCATCTAACAGAATATTTCAAAAAAAATATAAGCGATATGTAAACAATAACCTTAATATTACACAAAATTGTTAACATTTCATGAATTTATTACTTAAAATATTTCAATAATTCAAGCATTTTAATGATACAGAAAAGTTAGAACTATATACTCATGACATAAACACAAGCATGCATGACATGACATACATCAACATCATTGTAAAACCATGAATGTTGCTTGTATTGGCGCAAAACTGTGCTGGGTTAATTTGGTTTGGATAATTCGGTTCGGTTCGGATTTTAGAACTCGATACCGAAACCCGACCAAATTTACGCGGTTCGGTTCGAATCGGTTTCAGTTTTCAGTTTTTGAAAGGTTTTTTCGGTTTTAACCGAACTCTGCTCACCCCTAGTGGGAAGGCTCAAGCTAAAAATCAAGTGTATGAAATTTTGGCTCAAATAAAAATCTTTTTGAGAATATCAGATATGATTTTTAAAACTTGATTTTTATGATCAAAATTTATTGTTAGATTTTTCTACAGCACCTATATATATAGGGTATGAAAACTTGAGGAGAAAAATCTACAAAAACCATTGGGATGTGACACAAAAAAAGTCCCATCAGAACGCTAGCCGTTGAGAAAAAATCAAAAGAAAAGTCTTCTGTCGGTCGACCGGCCAGTCGATCACCAACGATCGAATTTCCGACCGTTGGGGTTAGCAGTCGACCAAGCGGTCGACCATTTATCCTAACCAGAGAGCTTTTCTGACGGTCGATCGGTCGACCGTGCCCCACTAAGAGCAAACTCTCTCAGTGGTCGACCAGTCAATCTGTTGGCCCAAAGGCCTATCACTCTAGTTTTGATGATGATCAACTCATGTAGTTATATTTGCTAATGATCTGTTAATTAGTGACAGATTCTTTATCAAGATCTTAGTAGGTGCAAAGCTCAACAAAGGATTAAATGTCAAGATTTGGAGCTAGCACGGGGTGATCCAAGGAGCTTTTGGATCAAGCTTGGACCAAGTCAAGAAGATGAGAAGACTTCAAGGGAAGACTTCAAGAGGTTGAAGACTTGTGTCTAGGTATAAGATTTTTATTTGTTTTAGATAAAAATGTAAAGGATAGAATAGATTGGTGGATTGCTCAAGTCATATCACACACACACTCTTAAGATTTAATTGTCTTTTCATAAAAGAATTTTTTAGTTAGAAAAGACTCTTTCATTTTGGTAAAAGATTTTTCCTTATGACAAGATATATGTCTTGGTTTTTGATATTCATGTTTACATCTTTCAACCAAAACCAAGTTTAGTGCTTTATGTCAAAAACTAGATATTTCATCTTGATTGTGTAGTGGATCATATCCATACACACTATGCCTTAAAGTATATCTTGTTTTTGTATTTGATGAAAATTTGGAAAAACATGTTGTTTTAGAAAAACAGTTTTATTATGAGCCAATATTTCCAAGTTACAAAAAATAGTCAAATCTTTAATAACATGCCTGATTTTGTGCAAGCATGTTTCTATATCATAAAACTATTTTTTGTAGAATTTCTAAGTATTTATGGGATTTTTATTAAGCCAAAAAGACCAATCTTTAATCCCAAAATTTTCAGGTTCTGGCAGTTCTGATTTTTCAGAACTGACAGTGGCCGGTCGACCGGACGTGCACAGACGTGCACGCCTGTGTGCACTGGAGAACGGTCGACCGTGCCGGTCGACCGCTTCAGAGAGTCTGCTCTCTGGAAATTCCGGTCGACCGCCCCGGTCGACCGACAGAGAAGTAATTCTCTGCTCCAGGTGCACGGTCGACCGGGACGGTCGACCGGTGGCTGCAACGGTCGGATTCTTGACCTGCCGGTCGACCGGACTGGTCGACCGGAAGCTCTGACAGAGCCCAACGGTCAGATTTTTCTGGCCTCTATAAAAGGGGTTTTGTCATGGTTTTGAGCTAAGATTTTTGGAGACCTTAGAGCCTGTTTTCTCATATTCATTTCAGAGGTTTTTCTCCACAAAAATAGTGAGCTAATACTTCTAATCAAAAGGGAAGATTTTATAAGAGTGTAAAAGTGATTTCTTGAGATTTTCACCAAAGATTCTTTCCTTGCTTTCTCACACAAACACTTGAGCATCCATTGAGCTATTCATCCTATAGGTGTTGTAGTGAGAGTTTTTGTAGGTGATCAAGTGTTTAGATCACCAAGATTTCATCTTGTACTTTGAGGAGACGGGCAAGTGTGCTCGTGGTTGTTTAGGGTTCGGGTGCGAACTCTTGTAGCTTGAGGTGCGGCCTCGACGAGCCGGTGGGCTTGTGGTGTGTAAGGGACTTTGGGAGTCCGAGGGCTTGTAGGTGTTGCGGCACCAAGGAGAGATCCGGTTGGATCGTGCATAGTGGAAATCCTTCGTGTGTCGAAGGCGAGGATGTAGAGCAAGTGTGCTCGAACCTCGAAACAACCCTTTGTGTTTGCGATTGCTCACTCTTACTCTCTTACTCTTTTTGTCTCACTTATATCTTGCATTACTTTATAGTCTTTATCTCTTATATGCATGATATACCTTTGTGCTCATAATTGCTATACTTGCTTGGGATTGTTATTAACACTAGTATTCAACCAAGAGAGCCAACGCGGCACCTCAACCCATTCAAGGGGAATCTAGAGGAGTTTGTCCAGAGCCTCGCAAGGGGAATTCGGCAACACTCTTGTGTTATACATAAGTGTTTAATTAAAAGAAGTTAATTTGGTCATCTTAGTTTTAATTCCGCATTATTTGTTCATAAGTGACCATTAGATTAGCCATCACCTATTCACCCCCCTCTAGGTGATCTTACAATTGGTATCAGAGCTAGTGCTCTTGATATTGGATCTAACAACCTAAGAGTTAAAGATCCTCTTTTAGGCTAATCACAAGATTTGTACACACACAATGGACTTCATGTCACCACCCACCTTTGACATTCTTAACATCCAAATTTGGAAGGTTAAGATGTCTTTGTTCCTCAAAGGACTTGGCCTTAGTGTATATCTTGCCACAACTAATAAAGAATATTGCTTAAATGGTAAGAACATTGAGGCTAATGCAAAAGCCTTCATGCTATTAAGTCAACCCTAAATGATGATTATTTATCTAGGGTTTCTAATGTTGAATCGGCTTTTGTAGCTTGGAACATCATCACCCCCCTTGGCGAAAAGGATCTATACTATGCGGGGAGCGATTCGGACGTTGGAAGCGACATCTCCAACGTATGCTATATGGTCCAAGGGGATAACCCCCTTGAGGTAAATTCCGAATCCGATGATGATGACATGTCATATGATGAGCTTACTACCTTTTGTCATCTATTGCTTGAAAAGTATGACATGATAAGAAAGAAAATAAAAATTTGAAAAAGAATATTGCTTGCATGCATGTAGAACATGATACATTTAAATCTAACATTGCATGCTTAGAATTAGAAAATAATAATTTGAAAAAGGATTTTGATTGCATGCTTAAAGAAAATGATTCTTTTAAATCTAAGATTGCTTGCTTAGAAAAGGAAAATAAAGATTTGAAAAATGAGAATGTTTCCTTGATTGCTAAATTGAATGATTTATGTGAAGGGAACACTATTTTGAAAACTAAGATTGATTTGGTGGAAAAACAAAAGGAAGATGTTTTCAAGAAAATATTACTTTGAAAAGAAAATTTGTTGAAAAAGAAAAAGATTTTGTTTCACAAAAGAAAAAGAAAATGATCATATATCTCATCATGCTTTACATGCCACCACAAATGAGATAAATGTTTTGAAAAATAAAATGGATAATTTGAGTTCAACTTTGAACTCTTGTGCATTTAATCATACTAAGTTGGAGTCAATATTTTCAAAGAAACAAACTCCTCATGTTCATGCACATCACTCTCATCATCATGCTTATGTTGCACACCATGATCACAATCCTACACATAAGCATACTAAGGTGTACGTATGTACACATTGTGGCCGCAAAGGTCATTTAGCAAAATTTTGTTTTGATAAGAAACCTCATTTATATTTTGCTAAGTATAAAAGATTTTGGGATCCTTACAATAAAGCTAACCCCAAAGGACCCAAGAAAGTATGGGTACCAAAACCCCCACCCTTTGATTTTGATGTAGGTGAGGGCTCTCACAAAACGTGAGAGGATTGGTGCCTTGATAGCGGATGCAATGGACATGATGGACAAACTTTTGGATGCATTGCTATCAAGGAGATTTTGGTGGGAAAGACCACCATGCTTGGAGTTTTAGAGTTGGTAACAATTTCTAAACTCCTATTTTATTTATGTACATGCTTTTATTTTCATAATATCATTCATAGCATGTTCATATTTTAAGATTTTATGTGCTTCATGTGGCATTTACATGCTTAAATGTAGAATGTGTCAAAACTTGCATTTATACATATATGAATAGTGAACTACAATTGACTCATATATATTTGAACTTCATGCTCATTTGTATCCACTATATGCATGTGTATAGGCTAGTTTGATGATTCGGTCATTTATACTTGTTATGCCTATCTTTGATCTTACTTCATGTATATGTGTGTTTAATTCAAATCTAATAAATATACATGTATACCCCTTGAGTCATTTGCCTTCATGCAATATATATTGGACTCTTTTCATATTTGGGATATGTATGCATATTGTTAGAATTGGATAAATCATACATATACCATGAAGATTAGTATTTTAAATAAATAATAATAAAAAATGATTTTCGTGTTTTTGATTTGTACAACAAAATGTGATTTATGATCTTTTTGAGCTTGAATGACTATTTTCATAAAAATGCTATTTACATGATCTTTTGAACACTCATCTTTATGATACAAAATATTTTGAGCTTTATAGACCATGAGTGATTAAATCTTTATGTATTTAGCAATGCTTTATGAAAAATATATGATTTGTTTTAAGATGAAAATAAGATTTCATGAGATTCATGCTTCACTTTCTATCTTCATGAAAATACCATTTACATAACCTTTGAACACTCTTCTTTTATGATAAAAGATAATTTTTGAGTTTTATGGACTATGAGTGCTTGAACTTTTATGTATTTAGTATTATTCATGGAAAACATTTGACTTTGTATTTTTGAAGGATCTTTAACTAGTTTGTCAAAAATCCATTTAAACTAGTTATCTATTCTTCAAATTGATTCACATGATCCTATTTTAATCATATGGATAAATTCTTTTGTATTCTCAAAATTATTTGATGCTTCATGATTTGAATATTAGTTTAAATGTTAGTATTTGTCAACACTTGGATCTATACTTGTACACATTATGGATCACAAATAAATCTATATATGATTGGGTTTGAATGCTTATTTGTGCCCATTTGGTGTGCTAGTATAGCCTAGGTTTTGATGATTATTACATTTTAAACTTGTATTCCCATTTCGGATTTATGCTATGATAGTGTGCTTTCATTTCATGTATATGTTTGTCTTGCCAAAACATTAAGATATACATGGATACCTCTTGAGTCATTTGCCTTTCATGCAAATCTATATATGGACTCAATTGTGTTTTAAGGATATGTATGTATACTTAATGTCTTGTCAAAACATACATATACCTTGAAATATAAATTCTTGTCTTTAATAAAAATTTTGTAATTTTTTCAATAAAATTTTTGTGATGGATTTCATGATTTCAAAATTTTAAGGAATATTGAGTTTTATTGCTATTTTTCATGATACCATGTTCTACATAACACTAGCACACTCACTTCTTTTTGATATGGACTTTATGGATAGAGTGCTTTTTAGTGCCTTGTGTTTCATTGATATTTCATGAAAAACTTTTGACTTATTCCTTGATTGAAGGATTCCGTACTAGTTGTTAAACACCTTCATTTAACTAGTTCGAATTCTTCATGTGGTAGATTTTATGATATATACACTTAAGCTTAATTTTCAATTGGTATCATTAGATATTTTCAATTGGTATCAATATGACCTCTTATTGTGTATACTCATATGTTGTCTTTCATATATGTATGTATCTACTTAAATTGGTATACTCTTTTCATACATATATATGATTGTTGTGTGCTTGTATTAAAATGGATTTATATTTTAAAGCACAATAGTTGTTAATGCTAAGCTTACTTCAAATCTTATTTATTTTAAAGCTTATGCATTGTATTTCAAAATTGGTATCAAAATTCAAAATTGATTGTTCTACATTTGGTACCTTAAAAGAAAGTTGTGTATTTTAAGATATTTCAAAATTTTGTTTTCATAAGAAAAGTTCAAAATTTTGCCTTGTTAAAGAAATATTCAAAATTTTGATTTGTATTTCCTATATGCAAGGAGAGCTTAACATCTCTCTTACATATGGATTCATGTTGAGTATATTATAAATTGAGGAGCTTGACAACTCTTCTTTATATGATATACGTGTGTAGGGGGAGCTTCACATCTCCTCTTATGCATTACATAATATGTGTTATGTGAGTTAGGGCTTGTCATCCCTTCTTCATGTAATGCATATGTGTAGGGAAGTTAACTTAGCGTCTTTCTCTTCATGAATGTATATCGCATATAAATCTTATTGATTGATTTGATTTTACCCTCCTTGATTTCCTTATTTTTGACAAAAAGGGGGAGAAAATTTGTTTGATGATTTGAACTTTGAACCCTTTGTTGATGATTGACAAAAAGGGGGAGAAGTATTTGAGTTATATGCATGATTTCCTTAAGGGGGAGAAGTATTTGTTCCTTACTTAAGGGAGAGAAAGATTTTGAGATGATTTTGAGTTTTTATACTTGTGCTTTTACTCATGCATAGCAATAATATAATAAGATAAAAGTTTGAGAAAAAGATTTGTGCATTCATTTGCATACATATTTATGTGCTTTAATGTCATATCTATTTATTTCTAGTGATGCATGAGTTAAGGGGGAGCTTCTTTGAAGCTTTACTTAATCCATGCATATATAACTTCATGAGTTTTGTCATCATCAAAAAGGGGGAGATTGTTGGCCCAAAGGCCTATCACTCTAGTTTTGATGATGATCAACTCATGTAGTTATATTTGCTAATGATCTTGTTTAATTAGTGACAGATTCTTTATCAAGATCTTAGTAGGTGCAAAGCTCAACAAAGGATTAAATGTCAAGATTTGGAGCTAGCACGGGGTGATCCAAGGAGCTTTTGGATCAAGCTTGGACCAAGTCAAGAAGATGAGAAGACTTCAAGGGAAGACTTCAAGAGGTTGAAGACTTGTGTCTAGGTATAAGATTTTTATTTGTTTTAGATAAAAATGTAAAGGATAGAATAGATTGGTGGATTGCTCGAGTCATATCACACACACACTCTTAAGATTTAATTGTCTTTTCATAAAAGAATTTTTAGTTAGAAAAGACTCTTTCATTTTGGTAAAAGATTTTTCCTTATGACAAAATATATGTCTTGGTTTTTGATATTCATGTTTACATCTTTCAACCAAAACCAAGTTTAGTGCTTTATGTCAAAAATTAGATATTTCATCTTGATTGTGTAGTGGATCATATCCATACACACTATGCCTTAAAGTATATCTTGTTTTGTATTTGATGAAAATTTGGAAAAACATGTTGTTTTAGAAAAACAGTTTTTATTATGAGCCAATATTTCCAAGTTACAAAAAATAGTCAAATCTTTAATAACATGCCTTGATTTTGTGCAAGCATGTTTCTATATCATAAAACTATCTTTTGTAGAATTTCTAAGTATTTATGGGATTTTTATTAAGCCAAAAAGACCAATCTTTAATCCCAAAATTTTCAGGTTCTGGCAGTTCTGATTTTCAGAACTGACAGTGGCCGGTCGACCGGGTCGGTCGACCGGACGTGCACAGACGTGCACGCCTGTGTGCACTGGAGAACGGTCGACCGTGCCGGTCGACCGCTTCAGAGAGTCTGCTCTCTGGAAATTCCGGTCGACCGCCCCGGTCGACCGACAGAGAAGTAATTCTCTGCTCCAGGTGCACGGTCGACCGGGACGGTCGACGGTGGCTGCAACGGTCGGATTCTTGACCGTTGCCGGTCGACCGGACCGGTCGACCGGAAGCTCTGACAGAGCCCAACGGTCAGATTTTTCTGGCCTCTATAAAAGGGGGTTTGTCATGGTTTTGAGCTAAGATTTTTGGAGACCTTAGAGCCTGTTTTCTCATATTCATTTCAGAGGTTTTTCTCCACAAAAATAGTGAGGTAATACTTCCAATCAAAAGGGAAGATTTTATAAGAGTGTAAAAGTGATTTCTTGAGATTTTCACCAAAGATTCTTTCCTTGCTTTCTCACACAAACACTTGAGCATCCATTGAGCTATTCATCCTATAGGTGTTGTAGTGAGAGTTTTTGTAGGTGATCAAGTGTTTAGATCACCAAGATTTCATCTTGTACTTTGAGGAGACGGGCAAGTGTGCTCGTGGTTGTTTAGGGTTCGGGTGCGAACTCTTGTAGCTTGAGGTGCGGCCTCGACGAGCCGGTGGGCTTGTGGTGTGTAAGGGACTTTGGGAGTCCGAGGGCTTGTAGGTGTTGCGACACCAAGGAGAGATCCGGTTGGATCGTGCATAGTGGAAATCCTTCGTGTGTCGAAGGCGGGGATGTAGAGCAAGTGTGCTCGAACCTCAAAACAAACCCTTTGTGTTTGCGATTGCTCACTCTTGCTCTCTTACTCTTTTTGTCTCACTTATATCTTGCATTACTTATAGTCTTTATCTCTTATATGCATGATATACCTTTGTGCTCATAATTGCTATACTTGCTTGGGATTGTTATTAACACTAGTATTCAACCAAGAGAGCCAACGCGGCACCTCAACCCATTCAAGGGGAATCTAGAGGAGTTTGTCCAGAGCCTCGCAAGGGGAATTCGGCAACACTCTTGTGTTATACATAAGTGTTTAATTAAAAGAAGTTTAATTTGGTCATCTTAGTTTTAATTTCGCATTATTTGTTCATAAGTGACCATTAGATTAGCCATCACCTATTCACCCCCCCTCTAGGTGATCTTACACAATCGACCGAAGTGCATACAAAACACTTCAAAGAAAGCTTGTATATATCGGTCGACCGCTCGGTCGATCAACATAGCAAATTTGCTCTGTCTGTGATCAATCGGTCGGTTAACCGACCAAGGCCAAAAGCTAGTTTTGAAAATCATTTTTGCGGTCTATTTTTCCCAACAAAATATACTTTGATTTCAAAATACAAAATAGAGTTCTATGATCATAGGAGTCCAGTGTGTGATCAAGGATCAACACAAAATAAAATTAGAACTATATTTTGAAAAAATACTTTTATAAATCGAAAATCGATTTTTCCGAAACACGTTTTTTCCGAAACACGTTTTTGAAAGCGACAAAGAGAATAGTTTTGAAGTCTTCTCAAAAACTTATGAGGATAGGAACGAAATGTGTCTGCAACCTATTTCATCTTGATTTTAACAAATGACTATAAATGCTATCTAAAATGTAAAAAGAAAAATACAATTCTTATATAACCTTCTCTTACAATCTTGATCCTTGAGCTAGTCTATTTGCTTAGGCTCTGGGATCGACATATTTCTGACTTCTAAACGTGTGAGTCTTTTAGTAAAGCTAAAATGTAATAATAAGTTAACCTGAAACTTAATTAAACAGAATCATTAAAAATATAATTGCATATATTTTGTTTATCATTAAAATTAGGGTTAATGGCCTTTAGGCCAACACAATCCACTGGCAACCAAATCCTGAAATCAAAACAATTCCACTCCACGTCAAATCTCCAATAAACTCAATCCACAAGCAACCATCGGCCATAGGTTCGGGTTCAGTCGAGTCCAAATAACAGAAGGGGAAGAAGATTTGCAAGAGATAAGAAAGGATTGGTGAAGATAGCATCGAATTCCAATTGGATTTCATCCGACTACAACAAATTCCTTAGGATAGCAGCTATAAAATAGAACATGGCATCATTGGAGAAGGGGGAATCATTTTTGGAGAGATCGGAGCTGAGATCGAAGGCTTTGGGGAAAGTCAGAAGAGAAGAGGAGCTCACGGCAAGGTTCAGAACGGGGTCTGCTCGCAGTTACCAATCGAAGAAGAGGAGAGGAGCTCGAGCTAAGAGATTAGAGAAGAGAGAAAACTAAAAGTCACGTGGGTGACAGGCCAGTAGTTAAGTTTTTTTTTTTTTTAAAATATCATCTCTCTCACACACACATTTTAAGTGGACATCTTGTATTGAATGTTACTTTTGCAATGAAATTTATGGATTCATTTATTGATATTGCATAAATCATGTGTGAGTAAAGAATTTTTTTCTTGGGTTATAGAACTTAATTTCTGTGGTTGTGATCACTGTTCCAATTTTTAGATGAGTAGTATTATGCTTTTATTATTATTTTAATATTCGAGTAATTGAAACCGAGATAGGTTATTCTTAAGATTTAATCCACAACCTATGCCTATGAGATGTTATTCTTACATTAAATTAATATTATTTTCGTTATCATTGAGATAGTCTATATATATTGATGCTTCTAGCATAACGATTTGATAGATTATGCTTAGTTGAATGAGAAAACTATAAGTGACTACGATCTCAAGCCATAGATTTAGGTGGATTAAAAACTCAAAAAAATGTTTAAAATTGATATCTCCTGAATACTTAATTTTTGCTTAAGTTTAATTTAGATAGAAATCAATTGTTTTTTATTAATTGTCTTTAATCAAGTTTAGTAATAAAATCTCTCGGCGAATTCGACTTAGACTCACTACTATACTTGTTTTAATAGTTTAAATTCAGTTATGAATTTGCATCATTCGCATATTTAACGACAACTGGTTTCAACTGATTAAATTTTGACATCGTTATCGGGGAGATTTTTGCCTTTTTTTTTTAATTAAAGGAAGAAACTATTTTTTTCTTTCTCAGGTACAACATGAGTAAGGGGTGCTACTGGAGGAGCAAAAGTAAGAATTCACTTGGTGACTTCACTTGGAGTCTCTGACTTTCACAAATCCGGTCAGATCACTGCTCTCTTTTGTTATTTTTTTCTTTCATTAATTAAAATAATATATCATCACAATTTGCACCAAATTAAAAATGACATCTCAATAGTAGAGACTAATCTTCCTTAGAGCATGCATCATCTAATTTGCATTTATAATTTTTTTATTGTACTAACTTTTGTAGGGTTGTCATTATTGCAAAAAATATGTATTTGCTTTGTATAATTTCATGCATTTAGTTAAGGATAAACTATTGACTTGTTGTATTTGATTTATTGCATAATTAACACATCTTAAGGGCATAACTCATAAATATAAGTTGAGAATTTCATCACTCTTTTTTTTACCTACAAATCACCCACCTTATTTCCATTGACATACACCTTTTAAATAAAATTAACTAGATGTTGACCCCTAAGAACTTTCAAGCTCAATTAGGTGAACTCATTGTAGGATAACTTTGATGAGCATTTTTAAGCACGTAAGAGAGGACTTCTTTGTCTAGAAAATATGACGTAGCCATTGCAGTAATGTCCGACCTGGAGGAAAGACCGAGGAGCTTTCTTGTCTAGAAAAGATAACTAAAAATAGTAAGTACCCGGCTTGGAGAAATAACCAAATTGCTTATTTGACTGGTTTAATCAGTAAGCCTGCAATTAGTCCAAACCAATTAAGAGCTTTCTATTTGTGTTTAGGATTAAATGTAGTTCTTAAAAATTGATTATTGATTGCTATTTTTTGGGTGGGTAAATTACTTGGTATATGCTAGGTAAAAGGTCTCAAAAATCTTGATTTGATTCCGTTCAATCCTGACCTAAAACATCACCCACTACCATGGCTGAAGAACTTTCACTGCCAAGCTAATGAATGAGTACTTCACTTTTTTCACATATACCATGGCTTCTTGCATTTGTATCTCCAATACGGATGCAAATCACTACGGGATCAGTCCAATGAAATCTAACTTTTCTCATCATTCTATAGATTGACCAATGAGGATCCTTAAAACACTTAGATGAGCTTATAGGAGTGTGTTTCACTGTAAAGATTCAAAATTTTTCTAAAAGACAAAGCTAAACATTGGCTTAGAACTTTAAGTGCGACTATTCAAATTTGGGATCAAATACAAAATGAATTCCTCAAGAAATACTACCCAGTAGGTCGAACAAACCAGATGGGTAGAGTCATCACCAGTTTTTCCCAAAATTCTGCTGAGTTATTTTATGAGACCTGAGAGAGAGACTTGGAGATCTCTTGAGAAAGTGTCCGCACCATGCCGTGCACAAATGGCAATTGGTACAATATTTTTTATGATAGTTTATCCGAATCACACCTCCAAATGGTAGATACATCATTTGGCGGTACATTCATGACTAAGAACATTGATGAAGCATGTGAACTTTTTGATACTTTAGTGATAATTTCATGCATCATGCTTCCGTTTCTCGCTCTGGCAGGTCCACACCCACTATCAGCCAAAAAAAAAGTGGTGTTCATTAGTCAGGATACTCAGTACACATCCACAATAAAGTGGACCTTTTGACTCAAAAGTTGGACCAAATTCTTTTCGTAGAATGAGATTAAGTCTCAACCTTTACACCTCCCACCCAGCAGAAAGTGTGTGCTCTCTTCCAGTCTAACCCACCTTATTAGTGATTATCTCATGATTGCACAATATCCAGAATTTATTCAAAAACAAGTGCAAGCAGCTCAAAGTTTCTCCAGGCCAGACAACAATCACACATGAAAGATATGCTACAGCCAGAGTTAAACCCAGGCTCCCATAAATTCTTGTATTTTGAGTTACCCGTGGAACTTTCATTATTACTCTTCCCTTGAATAATGAACTTGTCCGGAATCATCATGATGAAACTCACCCGTTAACTGGGTGTCAATTTTATCCTTATTGAGCCGATGCTTCTTGGCCTCATTGACCTTAATTGTTGACTTGTCTCCATAGATGGTAGCTTTCTTAAAGCTCTTATATGAAGAAGGTAAAGAACACAGTAATAGCAGTGCTTGATTCTCATTTTCTATCTTAACTTTTATCTTATCTAGATCATTGATAATCGAAGAAAATTCTGCAATTGAGACTTGATAGATGTACCTTCATGCATGCGGAGAAGAAAGAGGCGTTGCTTCAGAATCAACCGATTCGCCAACGACTTCTTCAAATAGTGGTCCTGAAGTCGCTCTCACAGAAAGGACGCTATTTTCTTCGTAGAAAACTCATCCAACACTTCGTCCGCCAAGCAAAACTGAATAGCTGTTAAGGCTTTCTTATCCAATTCCTACTAAGTTTCTTCTTTCATGTCTTGAGGCTTTTTCTCCCTCCCGAGTAGTGCTTTCTTCAACCCGCTTTGTGTAAGGATGACATTCATCCTAATCTGTCACCTGCTAAAATTGATGACGTCATCGAACTTCTGAATATCGAACTTGATCGCAGACATCTTCACATTGACCTTACTCTGACACTAATTGTTAGGAAACATAATCTGTATACTTTGATATCAATTAATGAGAAACAATCTGTATGCTCTGATACCAATTGTTGTGATTTAAAGGGAGGACGCCTCCACGACCGGATCGACTGGGCCGGCGCAGCGGATACGAACCACATGATCTATTAAGGTAACTTGAAGAAGAGAAGAAGCTATTCCAAAGTAGATAGAAAATTAACACACAATATAACGTGATTCCACCGATCAAACATATCTGTGTACGTCCACAGGAGAAGGGGCAGAAACTTTATTAAAACTTTCAGAGAGTACAATAAAATTACTTACATCTCACGGTGAGAAGTTACTGTTGGCTCAAAGGCCCATCACTCTAGTTTTAATGATGATTAACTCATATAGTTATAGTTTACTATTGATCTTGTGTTTATATAATTTCAGTTATTAATCAAGATATTAGTAGGTGTCTAGTTTCAATAAAGGAGTTTTGGAGCTAACACATGTAGATTCAAGAGCTCGCGCGTCAAGATCACATCTAGCACTCGGTTGGAGTCAAGCTCATTGGATCGTGTTTGGATTGAGTCGACTTGGAGAACGAGTTTTACAAGAAGACTTCAGTTTGTGTTTAATTTAGTTTGTTAAAGGGTAGAATATATTTTTGAAGCTCAAGTTCACACACACACAAAAGTTCAATATGTTTGGTTTTCAATTTAACCGGTTTTGAATTTCAGGTACATATATATCGGGGTTTGGATTTTAACCAGTTTTAGTTCTGCTGATCTGCTCGACACCCTTTTACATTTCTTATAATAACTTTTCATTATTATATTCAAATAACATGATTTGAATTGCATTTCAAAAATAACTTTCAGGGCTACATTGCTTATTTAATAATCAGTTTCTGATTCAAATGTTAAAGATGTCAAATATTGGGTTGAAGTCTGTTATTATTCTGAAAACAGTTTACAATTCTGATTTGACACCTTTTAGTATTTTATTGATAACTTTTTATTCTGAAATGGTATTGAGTTGATTTAAGTTGCATTAAAAAGAAGACTTAAAGCTTTACAAATAAGTCATATATACTTATTTCTGAATTCTCACGCATGGTTCACAGTCGCGGTCTCGGCCGCCGACTCAGCGGGCACTGAGACGGATCGGTCTCGGCGACTCGGATCGGTCTCGAGCGTTACGCACAAAACGCTATATAGAAAGCTCAAAAAATT
Organism: Agave tequilana; assembly: GCA_038442645.1. NCBI lineage: Eukaryota > Viridiplantae > Streptophyta > Magnoliopsida > Asparagales > Asparagaceae > Agave > Agave tequilana. The sequence goes on along the minus strand of JAVJIF010013396.1, from coordinate 43,090 downwards.
CTGAAAAAATTACGATAAATCTTAAAAAAATGTAGACATCCACATTCATGTATCACATGTCTAAAACATATCACCTAGCACACTAAATATAAAGCGAAAGTATAAGTACACGCGTCGTCGGTAGAAGCATATTAAAATACATACACAATATAATAAATTGCACAAACTACATTCATAAATAAATGCTAATGTAGTTATTTTCACATTGAATTGCAATGAGATACAAAATTATCATCATAATCATCTCTGCGGTAAGTAGATAAACCGATACTAGTGCTCGTAGATCTCTCAAGTTGTGATTTGTAGTCTTGGACATATGTCACACAATAATATTGGTCTGATTTTAAACTCAACATTTGCATATGACCTTCAAGACTATAAGTTCCTCCATCAGTACTATTGTTGTCCTCATTATTGTCATCATCAGCATCGCCGCCATCACTGTCATCACCATCTTCACCATCATCACCACTAGAACTGGATAAAATCCTCACATCTTCAGCATCACCATCATATCTGCTTCTCTTATACCTCGAAGGGGAGAGGGGGGAGAGATGGGAAACAGAGAGAGGGAGGGGGAAAGAGACAGAAAGAGACGAGAGATGAAAAGGGGAGAGAAAGTGGGTGAGAGGGAGGGGGAGACAGAAACAGGAGGGGGAGGGAAAGAGACAGAGAGAGACGGAGATGGAGAGGGGGAAGAGATAGAAAGAGTGGGTGAGAGAGGGAGGGGGAGAGAGAAATAGAGGGAGGGAGAGGGAAAGAGAGAGGGAGGAACATCACCTAGGGCTGAGGAGAAGCGACCGACGGCGATCGTGCGATTACAGAGTCCAAATCTGAGCGACGACGATCGGGCAGCGGCGACGATCTCTAGATCTGAGCGAGGTAAGTTTTTTCTTTTTTTTTTTTATACCCGTTCGTCATGGGTGAATATACGTTTTGAGCCGACTCGGCCGAGAATCGGAGTTGACTCGGTCAACTGGCCGAGTCACGACCGATTCGTCGTGAATCGGCCGAGTCGATCGAGTCAACTCCGATTCTCGGCCGAATCGGTCTCCTCTGAGTTGAGTCGACAGACTCGTGATTAGGACTCGTCTCGGAGAGGGCCGAGACGGATACAACTCGGCCGACTTGTCTCCGACTCGGTCGAGTCTTTAAACCGTGTTCTCACGTTTTAGGCCTGTAAATTGTGCTCAAAGTTGACAACAGTCTGCCAAATTGACAGAATGATTAATTTTCTGAAGGCTGATTTTTAACATGTTTTTAAAACGTGTTTTGTTGAATATTAAGGGTCAATTTATTCCTTTTAAATCTGGTAAAACTATTCTAAGTTTGCTCTTCCTAAAACCTATATAAAGGGGTCATTAGGTTGAGTTTATTAAAAAACAACAACAATTCTATTTGAAAAATTAAGTTTTGGGCTTCAAGAAAAAGAGTTTTCAAGTTACAGTTTTGTGTTTTTATTTTCAAAAATCTACTTCAAGTTTTTTGGTTCTCAAAATCTCTCTTCTGATTTTACTCTTACTTACAAATTCTTGAGATTTAAACTTATATTTTATTCTATAGGATTTTGTTAGAGAGTTTTTTAAGAGAGAGTTTGTGGTCTTTTGATCACCCAGATATGTTCCATTATTGTTACGGTACCTCTCGATTGTATTCCTTGGTGGAAAGTTCTAGTGGATTGGAAATCCTTCACGGTGGTGAAGGCAGGGACTAAGAGCGGTGGCTCAAAGCTCGAAACAAATCTCTTTGTTTGTGATTGATTTACTTGTCTATTTTATATACTTTATATTATTCATTCATTGTCGATCTATATTTTTACAATAAGATTGCATTGAGCACCTCAAACTCCTATCCAGAGGAATCACGAGGAAGAAGTTCAGAACCCTTCACGGGGTATATGACTTCTAATCTTGTTTGAGTGATCGTTTGCATCATCTCATTTTTATTTTGCATTGAATATTTATTTGATTAGCCTTACACCTATTCAACCCCCCTCTAGGTGTAATTTCAGTTACAAGCCTTAATGCCTGCCAAGAACAACGAACCCTTGTGGCTAAGATTCTCTCGCGAATTTCTCACCTAGATGAATTACGCCCTTAGAAATTACAAATTCATGAAATTTTCTTGGAATATATTGAAGACCACCCCTAAAGGGTTTATGAATCATAAACTCTCATAGTCCTAAACAAATTTTTTCAATTAAAATAAAGAAAACTTGAATCTAACTCAGACTCAAAACACCTTCATTCAGAATAAAGGAAACTTGAATCCAACTCGGACTCAAAACAGATCCAGAAAAGAAAACTGCCAAATCTGACATTAATCAATCTTCACGACGTATTCACGTCATAATCCTAACATAGTCTTCACTCTAGAGAAAAATAATTGGAATGTAAAAGGAACCCTGATCCAATCAGTGCAAGCCCTGATTCATTAAAAGAGGGCTCATCAGGTATTCTGTGGAAGAAGTGGATCTCTTTAATCTGCTGATCTCTATCTTCTAAAGCACCAGCTCTTGAGCCATGGGACCAGAAGTGATGATCTGATCAGGATCCAACCTTCCGTAGCGAGCCTTCAAATGTTAAGATCATTTTTAGCCTCGGGAGTAAGTGTTAGGTTACTTGATCAGTGGATATGGGTAGCTTGTTAGGTTACCTCATCAATGGATATGAGTAGCTTGCAATGATAGAGCCAATTGTCTCATGCTTTTGATACTACAGTAGCATGGGTTCCATACCATTGCAAAGCACTGACACTTCTCATTAATGAATTCATGATGAGCAAAAGTATTGAATCAGCAAGTCATGCACTCTGTAAAGTGTAAGCTCTCAATAATGCATGGAATTAGACTTGACATTTGCAGATATTATAATGTGACTATACACTTCACACTTTTACGATGTCTTTTGTCTGGCTCTTTGGCTTATTCAATGTTCAAAGATAAATGCCTAAAAGAATTTTCAATTGCTGCTCTTTGGTGGCATGAAGTTTTTGATTTTTTTTCCAGAACAGAAGTCATAGCCCAGCCTTAAGACTGGGAGTGAGACCTCCTATACAACTCAATCCCTTTACCAATGAGCCAGGTTGAGTCTCACCGGCCAATTGTTTCATGTTTGTATAGCTTATGGCAAGGAAGACTTGCCCCAAAAATGGGTACACATATGGAGGATTGCATGTTTGAGCAAGCTAACAAATTTTGGAAGAAGATAATTCTTGGTTGACAGTCCAAGGGCATAAAACCAACTTTGACACTTGTGCCCACTGAATTCACAGACTCGACAAAGAATAGTAAAAGGAAACTAAAAAATGATTAAAACGAGAAGCAAGGATAAAGAAAATTTCCAACAGAAAGAGCAACAGTTCTCATAAGTGCCTCCATGGAAAGATGGGGCATAGATGGGGCAAGGATTGGTGAAATCTCAGTCCCATAACAATCTTAAATGCTTTAAAGATTGCAAGATAACCCAAGAGTAACTGAACAGTGCAAAAATTGGAACAGTGCCATTATTTACATAATGCCTTCTGTTAACACATAGGAGGCAGAATAAGTTCACCACCATGTATGTCTCTGAAAGGATAAATCTTGTGCTATGTCGGACTCGGCCAAGCCAATATGGACACAACACAGCAGCAGCACATGACAAATTCTAAAAAATACACACCACAAGGCTCATGATAGAAGTGTCTATTTTAGAAAGGTGCTCACTCTACTTCCATAAAAACTCATAAAGGATGTTTTCCCCCCGCTCTCTATTAATAATTATGACATAGGTGCTCCTTGGTTGCACTACCAGACGGAATGACCAAAAGGTAGGCTTTCCTAACAGCACTTGTCTTCTCCATATCTAGCCATGAATTTGACACCAAACTAGAATGTTTGGCATGCGGTTGATATCCGGTCATAAAATTTTGTCAAATTTCTCATGGAAATTTGAGTCCCGACATGACCCAATTTTGATGGGGAAAAAAGACTTGGACAATGATGACAACCACAAATAACAATGTTTCATTCGACTTCTATCCTGTTGAATACCATCCTTGTAATCCATCTTACTTGGTGTTACTTAGAATGAAAACAACAAAGGTCTAATTTTAAGGTGCACATCATATTTTGGAAGTGACTGTTTATTTTCATGATTGCCTATGTTGAAATTCTGAGATTAAAAAATATGGACAGGGAGAAAAAATAACTGAACATGTGATAGCAACAGACTTAGGATCAGTACAGCCTCAAATTATGAGCGATTAAATCGACTTGGTTGAACTGGATACTTCAAAAAGATTTTATATAATATGTGGATTTTATATCATAGGCAGGGTACAGTTTTAACTTTATTGAATAGCTTCCTTTTAAACCTGCCATTAGCTTTAAATAGGGTGAAAGAGATATAAGGAACTTATCCTGGAGTAAAGGTAGTGATAGGAAAGGTTTTTTGCTCTTATCTGACCATGTCTCCATACAAGATACTTGTGTTCTGGGCATTAGAATGATACATTCAGTGAAGAAAGTCTAACAGGAAAGTTAATTACAACCTCATTACTAACACATATTTGGTTTGGAGCAGAAAAGAGAGAGTTATTACCACCACTATAGAGCCAATGTCCAGCTAAGGAGAGTGTTTGTGCGCATGCAAAGCATATGATTCAGCTTGAGAATCAGTTCTAGTACTCGAGTCCAAATCTTACAAGCAGTGTTTTAAATGTCGGATATCAGGAAAATATCGGATGTCGTAATCGGATATCGGATTTCAGATTTGGAGATATTTTGGGGCCATTTAGTAAATTTCAGACGTCATGACGGATAACAAATATATATCCTAGATGTCTTAAATAATGTAATTTAAAAATTCTTATCAAGATAATATATACACAACTTATGCAAAACTACATAAATATGTTTAGGATATGTATAATTAAGTTAAATGTTTGCATATATTCACCAATCTATTGTTAAAATTTCTCAATTGCTCCAACTTTTAAGACCAATCAACATATTGGATTTTTCTCAAAATGTCGGCCGACATTTCGGAAAATGTCGGCCGACATATCGGATTTTCCCAAAATGTCGGCCGATATTTTTCAAAACGTCATTTCAAATGCGGGTAGGTATGTCGTGACGTGAGGGCTTGAAAACGAAATATCGGCCGACATTTCGGAAATGAGGGACGACATTTAAAACACTGCTTACAAGATACATGAATAACCACTAGTCAAGGTCTCCAACTTCGCACAAATATGATCAAGTTTTACAGGAAAAGAATCAAGAAATATGCACACCTTATCAGAATGAAGGGGAATTGGGATAGAGATTGTTTAACCCCTGATCTGGCAGATATTATTTTAAAGTCCCATACTTTGATAAATGTTGAGAAGAGGTTTATTACGGTACGTGATTGGTATTTTCACAACTTAGCTTATAAGTTATAAGGCTTCTGTGTGGTATAATATTTCTAATCACAGAAATAAGAAATAATTTCACATGGGCTCGGAAGTTGCAAGTTTAAGGCCTTGTTTTGAAACAGGTTAAAGGAGGGGTTAAGGGCATGGCTTAAAATCTGAGTATCGATATCAATATTGGCAAATGATTTTTCGTAACAGAAATATGTAGCCATATCAAAAATATCAGTCTCGATATCGGCCAATATTATAAGGTTATTAACATATTGGGTACCTCAAGATCCGATACGATATTGCCGATACATATTAGAATCAGATGATATTTGAAACCATGGTTAAGAAACTTTAATCCGCATTATGTTGGCTAATAACTATGTACTAACGTGAGCTAAAAGAAGAACTCGACCCCATAAAAGAAGAACCCTGTCCCATAGGCTAAAATTCAAACCCATTGCCTCCCAACAAAGAACATGTTAACCCAGGTTAAACAATCAAGTAAATATATTGTTCTTTGTTCCTTAACCCAACTTAATCATAAGTGCAAATTCATTCAAATGGAGCCTAAGACTATTTTGGCCAGTGGAGTTGGGAATTAGGATTTAGTGCATTGGAAGAAGATAAATTGGAAGGAGTTAGGAACTAGAATTGTTTTGCTCTTTGGTTGGAATTAGATTTAGCTAACAGTTAGGGTTGAGAGGGGCGGCCGGGGTGGAGGGGGGAGGCTAATTCTAATCTTTTTGGTGGAATTAACAACTCTTAAATTGGGTGGCTTTCGAGGTGGTTTTGAGGGTGGTTTTGATCTAACTCCAAAATCATCTTGACTTGCTAGCAAATTTGGTAGTTTGGCGAGAGTTAGTAAGAATATATTCTTGAGCTAACTCTTGTTGTCAAACAAGGTCTAAAAGTAATAAGTTGGGTATGGGAGCTTGAACACACAAGCCTTGATACAAAATCATTTTGTGCAACAGTGATCTTATAGATGGATGAGGTATATGCAATAGATATTGATTATCTCATGGTCGGTGCATTTACTCTATGACCAAATAAGAGATTATTTTGGGGAACTGAAGCTTTAAACTTTCCAAATGATTTTGTAGGACTATGGAGTTTTATCACACCCCAAAAGTATGTATACATTTTTAAGCTAGATATATGACACGGCCGTTGAAATTGTAAGGCCTCACTACATTATTACAATTATTCCTTTAATAAAGTCATAAAACTACAAGTCTCAAATATCCAACCAAAATCCTTCCATAGAGTCTATCCGATCCTTTATTTATTACATCATCACTAGATAGGAATCCTTATTACAACCCTTGGCAACATCATTACTAGCTACCAACTGAGGGGTAATCACTCTAGAAAATCCGTGAAAGTATCCCAACCTGATCAATTGAGATAACTCAATATTGCAATTTTGGGAAAACATCCTAAGTAGAGAATGTGGGACTTCATGTTGTGGTATGGTAAGTGATTATAAATCAAAGATAATATCTGTAAGTATTCTTTGCCTTTGCTTATAGACACCTCTCCTTGTTCTCAGCCACTTTCGTCATACATTGACAGTTGGATCTATTATCAAGAGTAGGCCTCGTGACACCACCAACACGCCTCTTCACAAGTTCATGACCCAATACCTCCAACTCGATCAGACAGTCTGGTGCGACACCTTTGTCAGATTAAAATATCACTTTTAAGAGGAGTTCCCAACATCTTTGTCCTTGGCTTCAATTGAATTGCCCTATCTTGTGAGATGAAGATCGATAATTGATGTTTTGATAATCCCTTAATTAGGCATGCTTAAACTTATCAGATCATATACTTAACCAACATCTTCCTTGAGAAGCCTATGTCTTAGATGGTGTTACTGTTAGGATTATGATGTGAATACGTCGTGAAGGCTGATTAATGTCAGATTTGGCAGTTTTCTTTTCTGAATCTGTTTTGAGTCCGAGTTGGATTCAAGTTTTCTTTATTCTGATTGAAAGTGTTTTGAGTCCGAGTTGGATTTAAGTTTTCTTTATTCTGATTGAAGGAGTTTGTTTATGACTAAGAGAGTTATATGGTCCATAAATAACTCCTTAGGAGTGGCCTTCAATATATTTCAAGAGAATCGTATGAATTTGTAATTCCTAAGATTGTAATTCATCTAGGTGAGAAATTCATGAGAGAAGCTTAGCCACAAGGGTTTGTTGTTCTTGACGACCATCAAGGGCTTATAACTTCTCAGCGTGAGGTGTAAGTAATTCTTATTGTACTCCTCCAAAGTTTTAATAAAGTTTCTCCCCCTTCTCCTGTAGACGTACACACGATCTATTTGATCGATGAAACCACGTTATATTGTGTGTTGGCTTTCTATCTACTTTAGAATATCTTCTTCTTCTCTTCTTCAAGTTGTCTTAGTGGATCCTGTGGTTCGTATTCACTGCGTCGCCCCAGTCGATCCGGTTGTGGGGACAACCTTTCCTGAATTCACAACAATCAGAGCATACAAATTGTTTCTCAACAGTTACCATGTTTTCTATCTATTGTTAGCTATGCTAAAAGCTCTACTAGATTATCCCTGAAGAAAAGCTCAGGGAATGGAGGTTCTGAAAGCTCAGTTTGTTAGAATGTGTGTGTATTCATGAGAGGCATTAAATAAGCTGATCTTAGTACTCATGTTCGCCAAGTGTCTCACTTCACATTTCACTTGAGTTTTAAGAAACGATAATATGTAGGACAGGACATCAATAAACTACAATGCATTTACTCAATGTTTCCTTATTTATCCATGCAGACAGCAGGTTAGTGTTTACCACACTGTTTTAAGGTGAATCATGTAGCATCTAACTAGCTGCCATTCGGACGAGAAATACTAAGATTAATCTCTCATTTCAATTTGATATTGAAGGGAGCAAAAGGACAATAAAGTAATGTATTTAGAGTTGAAAGTTCAGATTCTACATTTCAAGCTTTAGATTCTCAACCTCCATTTGCTAAGTAATGCTACGAAGTACATATTTAGTTTCCTATTTTGGTTTTCTGGGCATGAATATTCCAAACTCTCATTATGATTACCTCAAACAATGAGCGTGGGCAAATATATAGCACTTGCCAACAATAGTGAATTTAACAAATAATCAATGTAATTAATTTTGATATAATGGGCATAACAAAATCAATCTTAACATTTTTTTTTGTTATGCTCATTTCTTCAGGCATTTTAGCATTAAATTTGAATTCTAAAGAGGTAACTTTGGAAAAATCTGCATACATCATGTTCAAAGCAATGTATAATTCAATTGAAATGCAAGTTAACTAACAAATAAAACTAAACGGAGAGTGTAATCATTCTTGAAGAGTTGAAGTTGTTAGTTGATGTGAGAAACTATAAAATATCAAAACATCTAATAAAATGAAATCAAGGCTGGGCTCTGAAAATATGGATAGATGGATATCCTATCACAAATATCTGATCCAGATATGTGCTAGAAATAAGTCTCATCATACTAACAAGACATACCTCATTAACCCTCAACGTTAGAGTTCTGAGTGAGACCTTCTTCAACCTCCTTCCACGTCTCTGCTTTGCCTAGGAACTTCTCCATTTGCCCAACAAGCTCCTTTGCCTCCTCAGCCTTTCCCACCTTTGCAGGTCATTCACTGTAAGGATTTTGTCCTGTTTTCAAGAAGAGTCAATGGTCTAAGAATATCCAATCGAGTTGGAAAAGATGATGGTTTGAAGCAGAAGAAGCAAGCCAAGTGGGTGTGTATTAGTCAACTTTTAAAATGTATAAGTCGACTAATGCACAAGACCTGTTGACTATATAGTCAACTGGGTAGATACAAAGGCAGATATAGAGAAGGATCAATTATATAATAGTCGACTTATAAATTATAAGTCGACTAATGGAAGGGATTAGTCGACTAATCTACATGATAACTTAAGTAATCGAGGCATTTTCTGAATCGTGAATTTTTTAGGCGAAGATTTTCTTTTCTAGAAAAATATGAATAAGATCCATATTCTATTCAATAAAGATTCATTTCTAAAGATTAAAGAGTTTAGAATCATTTTAGATCAATGAAATCAACTTCTAATAGGATTGATCAAGATTCTTCAAGCATCCAATGGCTGAGATCATCTTATAATCTAAATAGGAGTTGTATTGTAAAATTTTATAAATAAAAATTGTAACCCAACAGTGTAAACGTCTCAAACAAGAAGAAAATATCAAGCAAAGAAAGATCAAAAGAAGTCAAGAAAAAGAGAAGTAAGGTCAAGATGCATAGAGAGAAAATATACTCTTGTAATGTAGGTCTAGATACAAGGAGAAGGTGAATACTCTTGAGGGATCAAGAGGAAGTTAGATCTCTTTGTATTAAGTTTATTAATAAGCTCTCTAAAGTTCTCTCCACGTGGGCGTAGGTCAAGTTTAGACCGAACCACGTTAAACATCATATTATTTCTTATTACTTTTTTGTCTAGGTATTATTAGTTTACTTTACAACAGTTTTCTTTTGTAAGTAACATTATATTGCCAAGTTCCGCAAACATCGATACCAAAAGTAACAATTGGTTAGTGCTAATTTGTCACAACAATTAATACCAGAACTAAAGATTGATGAAGGGCAATATGTTGAAGATAGAAAGTTCTGCAATAAAGTTCAAGATTGAGAAGTTCAATGGTAAAGAAAAGTTCGATTTATGTTATAAAAGGGTGAAGACATTACTGGTGCAACATGGTCTTCACAAGACCTTACAGAAAAAGTCAGCAAAATATGCAGGTACGTCAGATGAGGATTGAGAGGAGATAGATTTAAAGGCGACAAGTATGATGCAATTATGTCTCACAGACGAGATTATATACAACATGATGGATGAAGAAATAACCATAGGATTGTGATCAAGATTAGAGACACTGTATATGATGAAAAGCCTCTTCAACAAGCTGTATCTCAAGAAACAACTATATAGGTTACACATAAAGAAAGAGACAACGGTGTTGGAGCATTTAAACTTCTTCAATAAGGTAATCAACGAGCTTCTAACTGTTGATGTTAAGATCGTCGAGGAGGACAAGGCGTTGATACTTCTCATTTCACTTTCACAGTCATACGATCATATCTTCACCACCATGCTATACGGTAAGGAAACTCTCATCTTGAAGGACGTCACATCAACTCTCTTATCTAATGAGATTAAAAAAAGACCAAAACAAGAAGAGCATGAAGGATCAGTTTGATGATCACGGGAAGAAAAAAAGAGGAGAAAAAAGTCTGGGCTTGTCAAAAACATATCACTTTTGTCATAGGGAAGGTCATTGGAAGAATAACTGCAAGTATCAGTAATAGTGGCTGAAGAAGAAGGAGCAAGTTGCGGAGGCAGACGTAGTAAGTGGTGTTGACACCGAAGTATTAATGGCTTCTTATGTTGAAGACAACACTTCTCAAGGTAAACACAAGATATTTAATTTGGGTAGTATAGTTCATATATGTTCACAGAAGGAGTTGTTCAACAACTCTTTATTTGAGATATACATATATAGAGAATAAATATGAGTATATAAAAATAGAATTCTATGAAGAACATGTGTATAACTCATACCTATCCACCATATTCATGCACATGTTAAAAAGATTTTCAATTTGAGCATATAAGGTATGGTCGCCCATCCAGCCGCCCTTTAAGGGTAGAAGTTTTCAAAAGAAAAATATGATTTAAAAATAGTTATAAATTTGAAAATACTACCAAATGAAGAATAAATAACTAGTCAAAGTAATTTTTAAAAAACTAGTCAAAGATCCTTAAAACATGAAACCAAATCATATATATCTCATGAAGTATGCTAAAAACACAAGAGTTGACACTCGAAATCTATAAAGCTAAAAAATTCTCATGAAAACAATGTCATGAGTAAACCAATAAAGTGAGTGTACAAGAATCATATAAATAGCATTTTCATGAAAATGATCAATAAGACTCAAAGTAAACATGAATTTCTTTTTATTAAACAAATATGAAAATCATAAAAATCAACCTTCAAGGTATACATATGTTCTATCAAAACTAACAATATACATACATATCCCAAATACAAACGAGTCCATAATGTAATGCATGAAAGCAAGTGACTCAAGGGTATACATGTATATTTATAGTTTTAGACAAGAATTAACATATACATGAAGTAAAACATGTACAAAAATAGAAAAAATAAGTGTAAATGAAGGAATCATTAAAACTAGGTTATACTTGTACATGTAATGAGTACAAAAGAGTAATGAGGTACAAACAAGTGATAATCAGTTGTTGCTCACTACTTGTACAAGCATATACAAGTTCTAATGAAAAGTTCATCTAAACAAGCATTCACCACAAGAAGCACAAAACCAAAAGATGCTAAAAATATTCATATCAAAGCATGTAAACTAAATAGGAGTTTAGAGATAGTTACCAAACTATATGAACTATTCTCTAAGTTTTCAAGCCAAGGTGGTCCTCCCACCAAACATCCTTGATAGCGGTGCATCAATTGTATGTCCATCTAGCCCATGCATCCACCACCAAGGCACCAACTCTCTCACGTCATGTGAGAGCCCACACCTATATCAAACACAAAAGGTGAGAATTTTGGTATCCATTTTCTTTTGGATCCATGGGGGTTAGCATTTTCAGAATTCAAACATTTTTATTAGCAAAATTAATTGAATTAATTTTATCAAAACAAAACTTTGCTTAATGGCCTTTGCGGCCACAATGTGTACATTTGTACACACACTCTAGCATGCACATGAGGATGAGTGTGATCATAATGTGCAAAGTGTGCATATATATACCGTGGGTGATATGCATGAACATGTGGAGCTTGTTTCTTTTGAAACAAGATTTGTAATCTATTATGATTAAATGCACAATTGTTCAAAGTTGAGCTCAAACAATTTATTCTATTTTTCAACAATTGAATCTCATTTTTATCAATAGTAGCATGTAGAGCATGACAAGTATGAGAATCAACACTCTTTTTCTTTTTCTTTTGAAATAATTTTTTTCAAAGAGTTGTTTTCTTCTAAGGGTCTGTTTGGATTTAAGGAATTGGTGTGAAGTGAGGAAGTAGGAAGTAAGATTTATTTCCTTTAGGAAAAAGGAAAATGAGTAGTAAATTTTCTGGTGTTTGGATGGTTGTTGGGAAGTGTGGTTTGGAAAATGTTTTGTCGTTTCCGGTGTTTGGATGGTAATGAAAAGTGAAAATGGAAAAGTTGACCACAAAGTTGACCGCAAAATAATATTAAAATAAAAATTAATTAAGAAAAATAAAAAATAGATTGTAATTAGAATGCAAGTGAGATTTACATGACCAAAAAATTAACTGTTTTATGCTATAACTTATTATAAATGAGATTTACATGACCACAAAATTAACTGTAGCACTCTGAAAGTGAGAAAATGGTTGTGTAAAAGAGAGATGAAAAAGGGAAAAGGGGGTTTTCTTATTTTCCTTTTCCGGTGTTTGGATAGATAGGGAAATGAGCAATTATACTTCCCCACTTCCTCACTTCACTCCGATTCCTTACATCCAAACACGCCCTAAAACAATTTCTTTTTCTTTTTTCACTAAATTAATTTTATTTTTCAAAAAATTATTTTCTTCACAAATATCATTTAATTTAGAAAACAAGAAAATTTCTCTTTTTTCAAAGATTCATTTTCTTTAGAAATGTTTTCCAATTTATTTTGAAAAGAATTTTTTCTTTTGAAATGGACTCATATTTATTTTTCAATCTTTTATGGTCTCTTTTAAGCAAATCATATTTTTCAAGAAGTTGTTAACAAAATGAAGCAAGATCATCATATGACATGTCAACATCCTCATCAAGGTCGGATTCAGAATTTACCTCAAGGGGGTTATCCCCTTGGACCATGTAGTACATGTTAGAAGCATCACTTTCATCATCCGAGTCACTCCCTACATAGTATTACTTTTATTCGCCAAGGGAGACTATAATGTTTCATACTATAAAAGACGAATCAAAATTAGCAATCCTAAATAAATATTCATCATTTAGGGTACTCTTTAAAGCATGAAGGGTTTTTGCATTAGCCATAAAGTTTTTGCCATTTAAACAATATGAATCTATAATAGTAACAAAATAAACATTAATACCTAGGGCTTTGAGGTACATAGACATCTTAACTTTTTAAGTTTGGATATTAAGAATATCAAACATAGGAGGTGACATGAATCCGTGTGTGTGTGTGTACAAATATTGTGATTAGTTAAAAATGAAAATCTTTAACTCTAGGTTGTTAGACCCAAATCAAGAGCACCAAGCTCTGATACCACTTGTAGTCACCTAGAGGGGGTGAATAGGTGATAAGTTAATCTAATGATGAATTAATGCGAAATTAAAAACTATTTAAGCAAATTAAAACTATTAAGCTAAACAAATAAGGTATAACACAAGAGTGTAGCTGAATTCCTGGTGAAGAGCTCTAGACTATCTCCTCAAGATTCCTCTAGATAAGAGTTGAGGTGCCGCTTTGACTCTCTTGGTTGAATACAAGTGTGACCAAATAATCCCAAGCATATATCAATTTAAGCACAAGATATATCAAGCATATAAAGATAAAGATAATGTAAGCATGCAAGATATAAATACAAGTAAGAGATAGAGAGAGCAATCGCAAACACGGGAGATTTGTTTCGAGATTCGAGCACCCTTGCTCTACGTCCTTGTCTTCAACACTATGAAAGATTTCCACTAAAACCGATCCCATCGGATCACTCGGTGCCGCAACACCTACAACGAGTTCACACTAGAACTCCTTGGACTCACTAGTCCCTCTCTTATTCCCGCAAGAACAACACACGCAAGAACACTAGCTTGCCGAGGCCGCACCTCTACACCGAGCTCCCACAAGAACTTGAAACAACATGAATCCGTAAGTTCGCCTCCTCAAATACAATGATGAACACTTGGTGATCTAAACACTTTGATCACCTAAAACACTCTCACAACAAAGACCCCTATAGGATTGATATAGCAATGGATAACTCAAATATGTGTGAGAACAAGATAGAATGGTGGAGGAAAAACTCAAGAAATCTCTTTTTCAAAACACTCTTGAAAATCTCTCCTTTTGATATGGAGGTATTTGCTCTAAAATAAGTAGAGATAAACACTTAGAAAGGTAGAAAAAAACTAGCTTGAAAACCCACTTCAAATCTTATAAAAAACAGCCCAAAACAGTCCCAATTTATAGGCTAAAAAATATAGTCGTTGGGGTCCAACTCAGCAGAAAACTCTGCTGTTTTTTGACCGCCCGGTCGACCGCCAACGGTCGAATTTTCGACCGTTGGGAAAAGCGGTCGACCGGTTGGTCGATCGAAAACTGGGCTATGACTTAGTGGTCGACCGCTCGGTCGACCGGAGCCATTTACAGAGAGCAGAAGCTCTCTGGCGGTCGACCGTGCGGTCGATCGGCCCTTGGCTGTGCACGTTTGTGTACATCGGTCGACCGCACGGTCGACTGACTTCTGGATCGGTCGACCGCCAGACAGCCAGGTCAGCTAATGTAAAGGGATTAAAACTTGATTTTTTACCTTCAATAAAATCCCATAAATTCTTATAAATTCTACAAAAATAAGTTCATTAATATACTTTGATATACAAACATGTTTGATTAAAAATCAAAGCACATTACAAACATTTTGAACTATTTTGTAATATAGAAATTTTGGCTTAAACAAAAATCTGTATTTTTCAAAGCCGATTTTTCTAAAACTTCTCCAAATACAAAAACAAGATATTTAAAACACTTTTGAAGCTTAGTATGTATGGATATGATCCATTATACATATATGATGAAATATCTATGTTTTTGACACTAAGCTCTAAAATAAGTTTTGATAAAGCACAAGTATATTTTGAAGCTTAAAAATCAAAACGATATTTCTAAAACAAAAATTCTTTTATGAAAATACATATAAATCTTGTGTGTGAGTGTATTTGAACTTGAGCAATCCGCCAACTAATCTATCCTTTACATTTTATCTAAAAACAAAATCTTAACATTTACAAAATCCGACACAAGTCTTCTGAAAGTCTTCTCTTGAAAATCTTCTTCTTCTTCTTCTAGACTTGGTTCAAACTTTGATCCAATGAGCTAGACTCATCTTGAATACTTGATGTGATCTTGATGCGCAAGCTCTTGAATTAACATGTGCTAGCTTCAAAACTTGACTTTAAATCTTTTGTTGAAGCTAAACACCAACTAAGATCTTGAGCAAATATCTGAGACTAATTAAACACAAGATTATTAGTATTATAAGTACATGAGTTAATCATCATCAAAACTATAGTGATGGGCCTCTGGGCCAACACAGGGTAATCCTGAAAGGAAGAAGTGTGAAGGATTATACAAGTTAAAGGAAGGAAACTCACTTCGAGGTGGAGTTTCAGGGATAAGCTTGGAAGGTAGCTCACCGCGACGTGGAGCTTCAAGAAAGACTGCAACGGGATGTGAACCGATCAAAGTGTTGCGGGAAGAAGAAATGATACATTCAAGTAAAGCCCGAGATGGCCCAAGCCATGACTGTAAATCCGCCAAAGTCCCCGGAGAGAAGAGGCAAGAGTTAAAAACTTCACGGTACAGTTACAACGAAGAAAAGAATCAAGATAGGAATCTAAAATCTCAAAGTGTTTTATTAAAGGCTTGAAAAGTAAGTCAAGGTGGTGATTTTTAATATTTTGTCTTGTTTTTAAAAGGAGATGATGGTCCAAGAAGATCCAATCGAGTTGCAGAAGATGATGACCTGAAGCAGAAGAAGCAAACCACGTGAGTGCAGATTAATCGACTTATAAACTGTATAAATCGACTATATAGTCAACTGGGCAGATACAGAGGCAGATACAGAGAATGATCGATTATACAGTAGTCAACTTATAAAATTATAAGTCGACTAATGGAAGGATTTAGTCGACTAATCTACATGATAAATCGACTAATTGAGACATTTCTGAAGCGTGAATCAGTTTCTTTTTCAGGTGTAGGTTTTTTTTTCTGGAGGAGTACGAATAGGATTCAGATTCTATTCAATGAAGGTTTATTTTTAAAGATTAAGGGTCTAGAATCCTTCTAGATTAAGAAGATCAACTCTTAATAAGATTGATCAAGATTCTTCAAGTATCCAATGACCAATATCATCTCATAGTCCAAATAAGAGTTGTATTGTAAAATTTTGTAAATAAAAGTTGTAACCCAGTATTGTAATTGTCTTGAATAAGAATAAAATCTCAAGTAAAGGAGATCAGAAGAGAAACAAGGTAAAAATGCATAGAGAGTATGAAGGAAGGGAGGGGGAGGGCGGAAGAGGGGGTTGAGGGGAGTAGGAGGAAGGGAGGGGGAGGGAAGGAGGAAGGGAGGGGAGGAGGGGAGGAAGGGGGAGAAAGAGGGTCTCTCTCACTCTCTCTCTCTCTCTCTCTCTCACTTTTGGCTGAAGACGGACGGATAGACAAAATTTATGAAAGAGTCACAGGAGAAAACCTCCCTTCGGCCGGTTTTGAAGAGCAAGAAAATCTTATTAACCTTTATTTGGCTTTTAACTTATATAGCATAACGA
Organism: Agave tequilana; assembly: GCA_038442645.1. NCBI lineage: Eukaryota > Viridiplantae > Streptophyta > Magnoliopsida > Asparagales > Asparagaceae > Agave > Agave tequilana. The sequence goes on along the minus strand of JAVJIF010013396.1, from coordinate 26,084 downwards.
TAAAGCATTTTTGCACTGAACATGAGATCGAATTCAACATATTCTCCTAGAAAATAAAGGAAAAGGAAAAAGTTTCAAATTCATAATGGTAAATGATTGGGTTTAGATTTCAGGTTGGCAATGGCGCCCGATAACCCGATCAAAATCCGAACTAAATTTTGGGGTTTGGATCCTAAAATTATATTCGGTAATAATTGGTTAACATATGAATTTTAATAATAGATATAATTTCTTAGTGGATTTAAGTATGGATCCTTAAACATTCAAACTCGATAACCCGAAAGAAATTTTTATAGCTATTTCACCTTTTAATATAAAATATTTTATTTCTTTGTAAATATATTTTATATATGGTTGTTTGCTTATGCTTAAATATATTTAATATTTCAAAGAAAATAAAAATCTAACAACATTTTCAAGCAAGAAAATCTTTCAATTTTCTTTTAACTTTCAGTAAAACTTGTTATAAATTTTGAGAGAAGTATGTTTTTGGACAAATTGAAACCTGAATCTCCCATAAATTATTTGGTTTTTGGGAGAGATCAGGTCACACCCCCCTCTCTTCTCTCTCATGGCGAACGCAGTGCGCTTCGCCTGTTTGAATCCCTTCACAGCCCCCAACAAATCATTAAATGCCCTCTCTGTCCCTGTCCCCAAATCCAACATCTGCCCCCTGAAAAACCCTAGCTTTCTTCCTCTCAGGGCCCTGATCAGAGTCTGATTCTCTCGCATCAGTGCTTTTTGCTATGAAAAGATTGCATTTTTAGGGCTGAAGTTTGCGTTCTGTAGGAAACTAAAGATTGTATTTTTATGTGGTTTGGCTTAACCTAGTGAACACATTGTAATGTTTATGGGAGTGTCTCATGTGAAGGGAAAATCTGACTGGCTTAACCCCGTGAACACATTGTAATATTTGTAATATTCTCTTGATCGGTTATCATTTCTTTTCAATCTGCAGATAGGAAGCAATGTGAGGAAAGCATGCCCTCAGATACCACTTGCATTGTATATAAATGGTAACGGTGGACTACTAGAGCGAATGAAGGGAGTTGGAGTTGATGTCATTGGACTTGATTGGACGGTGGATATGGCAGATGGAAGGAAGAAACTAGCATTAGTGTACAGGGAAATGTGGATCCTGCTTATATATTTTCGCCGCTTCCAGTTTTGACTGATGAAATCCACAGCTAAGCTTATCCTGTTCGTTGAATGGCCAAGTATTCTGCTCTTGAAATCCTGAGTCTTGGTATGTTTTTTATGATGTTTTTCGAATCCCGTAAGGCTTTCCATCAGGTTTGTTTCAAAATTATTTCATATGTTCTGTTTAGTTCAAAATTGCAAACAGTTAATTCACCTGTTGCTCTCAGTTTAACTGTCCCACCGTGTGTGGAATTTGGGGACTATTGCAGCTCATTATGTTGCATCTTAGTTTTTTGAAATATTATGTTTTCCTTGCTGCGTAAGTTCACGTTAAGATTTGTGCAAAACAAATAGTCTCACATTGGCTAGACAAGGAGATAATCTTAGGTATATAAGGATTTGGGCTACTCTACTTAAAAGACTAGTCTTTTGATATGATGTCCCGAGTGTTTACAAATGGTATCAGAGCTACAGTAAAAGGCACAGTGCAACGCAACGAAAAAACGCAGGCATAGGTGCAGTAAAAGTCACAGTGCAACAAAAAAGAGTGCAGGTGTAAGCACAGACATAGGTGCAAGTGGAAAAGCACATTGCAGATGCAACTCCGGACTTTTTGTTTGAAGGGAAAATGTTAAGATTTGTGCAAACAAATAGTCCCAGATTAGCTAAACAAAGGGATAGTTTTGGGTATATAAAGATTTTGGGCTACTCCACCTAGAAGGCTAGTCTTTTAGGATGGTGTCCCGACAGGTCATGCTTTGGAGTTGGGTGCAATTCACGATAGTGAGTCTATACTCTTTCCACTGTCTCCGGACTCCCAGCTAGTTTTGAAAAATTTTAAGGACTGATCTTTTGTTGTATGAGTTTAAGCTGTATGTTGAATAAAGGTAGTTTTTTCTACCTTCCAATTGGACTCACGAGATTTATACCCAGACCCTCTCTTCTTACGCGCACACTCTGTCATAAAATTTGGTCAACATTTTCATGGAGACTCTTATAAATGACAATATTTTGATGGAAAAAGCTTTAAGATTACATTATTGGGTTGCTGTCTTTCATCAGTTCATCTTATTATTTTTCTGTATTGTTCTTTCATTTCCAAAAGAACAGATCTGTTGAATCATTTTTTTAAGCAAATTTCTACTGATTTCCCAGGGTCCTGAGGAGTGCTGGACCACGGGGACATATACTTAATCTTGGTCATGGCGTTCCGTTAAGACACCAGAAGAGGTAGTTGCTCATTTCTTTGATGTTGCGAGGGGATTGAGTTATTGCACCCTTTTTGAAGACAATGCAGCAGAGCTGGCTCCTGTTCTTTGACAATCAATTGATCTGAAAGAGAGATTATATTCTTCGGCAGCTGCAGATGGCAACAATCTCTGATGTAAAAGCTCACCAGATGTGTGGACGTTGGTGGATTTTCAACTCTCTGCCTCAAAAGACTTGTCTGTATGATTATGTTCTTGTTCATGTACATACTTGAGAAATGGCTTACAGTTTGTTGTTTTTTTCTGTTTCTAGCCACCAGGCTGTTCCAATTCAATGTTTTAGCCGCATTTGAGCTTGCAATCGTAGGCCTTTTCTTTGAGAGGCTTTGAACTTGTTATGCCAAAAGGCTTGGTACAAACTATACCGATTTAGGTATCAAGGTTCAAAAGCCTTTTCTACTCTGTGTTGTTATATATCGAGCTTGCCACTCTGTTGTATGAACTAACTGCATATTCATATTGTTTCGTAAAATAATATCTTTTCCCACTGATCATAGGCATGATGATCGTGCAGTATATCTAAATGTGAGGTTTGGTCATTGTATCAACTGACTGATATCAAATTGTCTGATTACATGGCTACTGTCTGTGAGACATACAAGATTCGTGTTTAAACCTCAGAAAGTTATACCAAAAAGCTCAAGCAAAATTATCGTAGTCACACAACTATAAAGCAAGTTCAAGTGAAATCTTTAATTAAAGTGACTGTACATGTTTTAAAGTTAGTAAGCTATCGAAAATATTTGCAGTTTGAGCCATTAATTAGATGATAATAGTTTGATTAGACTCATTTCTCTTGCTTTAATTTTTGGTTATTATCAGCGAATTTCCTCTAATACCCTGGTAGAAATGGCCATTATCTACTTATTTTTGAGGCATTTACGTAAACTTTATCACACTGTAAACGAACAAAAACACAATGGGTGGGTTTCTTAATCAATAAAAAAAGATTAAACTATGATGGGTATCTTAGTCATTGGGTGAGTGTATTATCCGGTTAAAATTTTTAATTTTAAGTAAATATAAAATTTTTTTAATCTTTTTATTTAGAGTTATAACGATTTATTAAATTTTTACAAATTTTGTTGAGTGTGTCGATCAAATTTGTTGGTGTACCTGAGTCGGATGCGGGTCTGGTTCGTAACTTAACAAAAGAAAAGAGAGAAACCCTCACGTGACTCCCAGCCTCTTACTACTTCCCAAGCACTCGGTCTCTCTCTCTCTCTTTCTCTCTCACTCTTCTATCGTCCTCAGTCTCTCTATCCTGTCCGGTTCTCTCTCAGCGACGACGAGGCCACCACAAAGGCGACGGCGACGGCGAGGCGACAGTGAGGAAGACGACGACGGCGTTGAGGTCTTCTCCGTGACGAGGACGACGACGGCGAGGAGCACGACGACGAGCACGAATACAGAGACGAGCACAAAAGCAACGAATCTGCAATTGAAGGTTGGTATTTTGATTTCTTCTTTCTTTTTCTTGCAAGCTGTATTTTAGGGTTATAATTTTTTTTTTTGGGGTTTATTTGAGGGAATGTGATGAATGGATCTACTCTTTCATGATAATATGCTAAATTGATAAGTTTAAATGTATGTTTTTAATTATTTATCTCATCATGATGCTTACTCAATTTAGGGCTCTAGAAATTGGGAGTTTATTGTGAATATTACTAGGAATTGCCATGTTAGAAATAATTGTGAACCAATTGTAGAAATAATGAGGAATGTAATAAAGAGGTGATTTTTTTTAATTCTGTTTTTCTTCTTTTTTTCCAGTTTCAGTTTTATTTTTAAATTCTGTTTTTTCCTTTCTTCTTTTCATTTAAGGTTTTTTTTTTTTTTTATAAGTTCTGTCTTTTGTTTCTTTTTATTCAGTTTAAGTTTTTTAATTCAGTTTTTTGTTTTCTTTTTTCATTTTCATTTTTTTTTGGGATTATGTTTTGCTTTCTTTTTTGGATTATAGAGCATTATTTAGTAGCTTGTATGTTTTTTGGATTATGTTTTGCTTTTTTTTTTTTTGAATTATGTTTTGCTTTCTTTAAATGTATGTTTTTGGATTATGTTTTATTCAGTTTTATAATATTTCAATTTTAAGTCATAATTCCGTCCCACTGAGTGAAAGTCCTGCTTACGCCACTGCATTTAAGTCTTGCACTCCAGCTAAACACCAATTAAAGAGCTAGAGTTACTGATGCTCAGAATTGTCTTCAAATGTGAGATTACCCTCGTTTGTAGGAGTTGCGAACGCCAAAAATAATCAGGTGTTGCCTTCTGCTCACGAGAGTTTGGTGTAGTTTTTAGCTAATTTGATCGTTTTACCTTCCAATTATTATCCTACCTATTGAAACCTCTCTCTCTCTCTCTCTCTCTCAATACTGCTGAAATTCTGTAAAATATCCTGAAAAAGTGAAGATCAAACAACTTGTATAGTTTTTTTTGGAGCCCTCAGAACTCGATCCCATACTTCGACCGTTGAAGAGGTGAGCTGTAGAACTTAGCTGCCCACTGCTCCCCTAACCCTCTTCTGCTTCTTCTTCCTCTTTGATTGTGAAAGCTTGTACTTTACCTCATCTTTTATTAAATTTCTGGTATTTTCTTCTTTTTGCCTTGGAAAGAGTATTCTGTAGATCAACTCTCAAAACAAAAATTTTAATTTTTGTAATGAGTAAAAATCTGTTTTACCAAACAAGAAACACTCTTTGAAGATGGTATTTGTTATTCTTACACTTATACTCTTTTACCGAACAACAAAAAGGTTTCAAATTCCTAACTCTCGCTTTACAAACCCCCCCCAATTACCCTCAACTCCACTTACAAAACAGTCCCCTTTTTTTAGTGAGTATGAATTTGCAGGTAGATCCCAATGAATTTATAATGGATTGTAGGATCCGACATGAATTTCCCAAGTCGCCACCCCTTGTCCCTAGCCTAGATCCTCAAGTGGATTCAAGTAGGTTTGGATCCGCATGTGGATCTGTGACTATACAATGGATCTGCAAGTGGATCCTGTAGCATCCATCGTATCCGACCCGTTGCCATCCCTAATATTGAAACACCGCCATACTCTTCGGCATCACGATCTCCTCTAACGGCCCCATCCATTAGCGGGGTAGCGGATGACTTTATTTTTTTATTTTTTTATTTTAGAATTCCCGCCCAACCAAAAGATCTAAACAGAATCATGAGCCCCATTGCCATCGATTTTACCGCAATTTCGATTTATTTTAGGTCCTCATTTTGTTCTGCAGGCTCGGCGTGAAATGAGATTGGCCGTGAATTTTGCTGCCCAAGTGCAGGTGGCAATTACCCTTTACTTTCTATTCAATTTCTTCACCTCTGGCTGTTGCGATCCACTTGGTTCTTGCACCGAAGAGGTCAGCTTTCTCTGCAGAATATAATTCAGTTTGTAATATCTACTCTAATTCGATCTCTTGATGTTAAACTCGTGGCCATTATTAAGACTGAAAATTATACTATTTATTTCCAGTGATTTAGATCTCTCAAACTGGTTACTTAAATGCTTTGACCAAGGAATGTTAGAACTAATACTTATAGTTCTTGTATCTAATGTGATTCGTCAAATATTTTGGATAACTTTGTATATGAAATCGTTATGGTTCAACAAAATATTCTCTTTTAGTACCAAAACATCGAAAGCTGCAAAGGAGGCCTGATGATTTGTTTGCTATTAGGAGAAATTATTAGTTTAAGGAAGAGGAATACTGAGAATTGCTTCTGACAGTTATTTGATACCATAAATTTATTCCCTACTCTTATCTCAATATTTAATTATAGTTCAGATGACTGAAGGTTGAACTTGATCCTTTCATGCCAAGCATGAAGTTATCCATCAGATCCATTACTTAAAAGGTAGGCTAATGCTTCTATTTTTTATGATTAAATATCATTCATAATGTAGCACCAATCTTACCTTGCAAGTACTCTTAGGATTCATGCTTAGGCTATTTAATACCATCAACTTGTTCTATCGCCAATGTTGGAATGTAAATTAGTTCTAGTATAGGCTGTTAACTCAATCCCTTTTTTCATGGCATAAATTCAATGTATATTGTCCATTAATTGATGTGAACGTCATGTCCCTTATTCGTTATTGATAGTTTGAACTTGTTCCCTTTTGCATGATGCTTCCACTGATACAGATCTGTATTACCATTTCGTTGGGAGCCTCTAGATAACCTAAAACTCTTGAGCAAACAATCACTGATTCCTTGTTATAATTGAAACTTGTTGAAGATGAGATTCATTGACCCTTGATATAAGCTCAGCTAATTATGAAGCTATGGGAATATTCGTTGTGAGTATTTTGGGCCTGCTGCCTTGTGATTTTGGCACTTTTGCAGTTCAGGTGTTAGTCGGAAAGCAATTCAAATTTCTTGTTCTAGTTTGAGATTTTGGTTGTTGAAACCGGATCATACAAGGCTATTTGAATTTCAAATTCAAATCATATTCTGGTTCTCTATTCTTTTCTGCTCTTAAACTATGGTAAAAAAAACAAAAAACAAATCCACTACAACCTATGCCTTTTTGAATTCTCTCCCTATCATCTTTCACTTCAAGCTTTTAGCGTCAATATCTTGGGGTTGACATTGATGATAAAATTAAGGACAATAGATGAAAAGATAACCTATAGTGCATGTTGAGGTGGGCTCCTAACTGTAGCTTAACTAGGTTTTTGAACTTCAGATCAAGTGCCTAACTCATCGCCTCTTGCACATGCTCATGCTAGCTCCATGTGGTGCATCCATGTTAATCTATCATCCAGATCTCACCTCCTTGCCTCACTGTGCATGCCAATGTGGGCTCCATATATGACATCTCTTTTAGACTAGAAAGCACAAATACTTCAAATGTGGAGCCGTGTCGTGTCGGACACGTGTGTCGGACACACGGATCATGCACGATTCTTCTGTTTTCTATGTACTTTCTAGAATTCTGAACTTGTCCGAGTATCGTGTCATATTGTGTCCGTGTTCATGCAAAATAGCTTTTAGAAGGTTATGGCTCGATGTTATTAATGGAGGCATATATGGCCCTTGCTACTTGTTTTTTAACTTATGGATTTCCAGAATTTTTTTTATAATTTAACGGACCCGAACCTGCAGAATCTTCTGTTCCTTCTTTTTCCTACAAGTATATTCTAATTGCTTATTTCTTACTATTCCTTAAGCAGTCTAGTACTTTTACCGTGGTGTCTCACTTTTTAGTTGAAGGTTTATACTAATATATCCCCTTTTATTTTTTCCACAGGCGGGGACTTGTAATGTTGACCTTACTGGAAGTAGCTCTACAGATATTGTTGGCTGTCTGCCATGCTCTCATGAATATATTACTGCCTCTTATTTCAATGACCACAATAACCTACTCGACTCAAATTTTCATGATTTCATAAACCAAACTATTGTTCCCAATGACTTATGTAAAGGACTAGTTAACAATGTTAACAACCTTGGACTATCAGATGTAACCCGATTTCTGATTGGTGAAGGGTCTCATCGTCATTTAGTTTCCTCAATGAGATTTGATAAGCAGTTAGAGGCTTTGAAGTGGCTGGATGATCATTTTTGTGAAATAATAATTATTGAAAGACTTCCAAATGGGGTCTTTGCTGATCCATTTGAGCTGCAGCATCTTGTCGAACGAAAGGGTAAGAAGCTTGTTTGCCGTCTGCTAACAAAAACAACTGTCCTTTTCGATTTCTTGGTTTAATAAGTGTTCTATTTTTGCCATCTCTGCAGTGTTTTCTGCTGCTGCTGTTTTTGGGGATACGAATCTGGAATTACCATCTGCCCTCTCCAACAGATCAATTGTAGAGGTCCATATGGATATTGGGAGTCACATTACATTGAAAAGCTCTGAAAGTGTTGTTCAAGTGCCTCTGCATGCTAGATATCCGGTGAGTTTGGAAATAGATATGGAAGTGAGATTTTGTAGGCTTTATTCACATTTGTCTGAGAGTTTATATATTTTCTTTTGTTTTGTCTACAAAGGCAACTTAAAGAAGGATATGTATTATTAGAATCACCGGGCGGGGATGTGGAAGTAGGAGCTTGGTGTTTTCTATGGGTAGGGTTGGGGGACGGTTTGGACATAATAATGCATGATTGAAAAACACAATAATTAAACTCACATAATGAAAATAATTTATTACACATCTGAAAGTCGCTTTATCTAATGTACTAATACTATATACTTTGGGAACATTTCTCTACAGCAGTGATTAGTTTTTTGCCCCCCATCAACGTCAAAAAACCATTTTACCAAAGGGCTTAAACTTATGAATTATAGGCTAATGATTTATGCCAAACAAACTTAACACTTCAAACACATTCTCCACACGGGCCTTTTGGCCACATGGAAAGGCCTCTAGTGCAACATGGCTCACTTGGGAGGCCAAAATAGACAGCGGTAATAAACATATTGTAAATTGCCAATGGTGAGGCTTGAACCTTAGACTTTCCAAAACTTGTTGCTTTGATACTATGGAAACCGATAAGCCAAAATGTCTAAGCTAATGAGTTGTGGGCTAACAAATGTAAATTAGACAAGCTTGTCACAAATCTTAATTTCCTCTTCATTTGTACTGGAATTTTGAAGTTGTGAGGTTGAGAGAGCTACCTTTATAGTTTAACACCCCGATCCCATACATTGAGCACCTTTTCTGTGTGTTGAAACTTGATTTTTCACGCTTCTTCTTCTTCTTCTAAAATCTGTTTTAAATATGCACTCTTCTGCTATATTTGGATCTGGTGGTTCTGGTAGCATATTGCTGTCTACACCACTATGCCAAAACTCCAAAGTTGCATTGAGATTTCTCTGCTTTAACAATCTAATTTTCTTTGTGGAAATTAAAACAATTTGGAAATGACGTTTATATGCTGGGGAGGTTGGAACTGTGGAATTACTTTTTACAGTAATGTTGAATTAACATAGTTTTCATCTTTGAAAGGGTCCCAAGATCTAACATCTAAAAGAAAGGAAACATGACACTCGTCTGCAGAGGATACAATTGCATACTACATCGGTGTGAGAACTTAAACGTGTAATAATGTTTCTCCTTCCTGAAAACATGTAATCACGGTGAGATTAGAAGGTCTGAAGGTAGAACTTAATGGTTTGGAAAGATACTAGATAAAAACTATACTAATCCAGCAGTCAGTTATCCAGCCTACATACATCTCCCGTAGAGGAGCCATTTACCCCCCTTTTCCCAGACCCTGATTTCATCCTTGTCTTCAATCATTCTTACTCTGTTTTCTTGTACAATATCCATTAATGCAGTTGTTTCACTATAGACTTGAGTACCATATTGTTTTCTAGTTTCTTCTTTATCTACTAGTTTGAAACTGTCATCTAGTTGGCATGAGACTGCAGTCCATGTCGATTAAAGGTGTTAGCAGACAATATATCCAAAAATCTGAAGCTGATGGGTTGCCATGGGTTGTGGGCTATCAATGTATATCAAGCAAACTCAACGCTTGACACTCCCCTCACATCGTTCTTTGGGCTGCGTAGAAAAGTCTCTAGCGTAAACATGACTTGTTTGAAAAGACAAAATAGTTGGGGGCAAACAAACATATCATACCAACAATGAGGTTTGAACCCTGGTAGGGTTGGTAATAGGCGAAGGCCGACATGAAATATTTAGATACACGAATAGTGAAAACAATACTTTGGGTCGTGCCTGGGCCTAAAATTTATAGCCTAGTTTATTTTTGGGCCGTGCCTGAGCTCATATCAATCCGGCACAACACAGCCCATTCAGGGCATGAATGGAGCTTCGATTGGCCTCCAATTAGAGGCACAATTTTATGTACTATTTAATGAGATATTAGTCTTCTAGTCATCTAAATTAGATTTCAACCTCTCATTTGAGTCATTGTCATCTCATTCTCACTCCAATACCCAAAACCAAACTACAGAATGCAAAGCCCTAGCGACCTCTCACTCTCCTTTGCTGAATTAGGAACAAAGTACAAAAAAACAGGAGGTCCAAATCAAGCACGAATAGGCCGGCACGATTCATGAATCGAGACACAAATGAGCCGACCTAGCATGGCATGTGAGCCAACTCACTATGTAGTGGACCGGTACATGGACATATAAGTCTAAGCCCATACAAAAATCTAGGTCGTGCTTCCTAGTTGTTTTTACATGGGCCGCGCTTGGGTTTGGCTAGGCACAACACCTCATGACCCATTAGCGACCCTAAACACTGGGGCTCTTGAAACTTGGTGCTTTTATATCATGTCACAAACCACTTTACCTATAAGCTTAAGTGAATGGGTTGCGGGCCAAAACAGTGTATTAATTAAACATAACATTTGGCAAAAGGATACAAAAGTCAATGTGCAAAGTGAATGGAAGTGCTTCCAAGTGTTTAAAGATTGCAGGAGTTCTTAATATGAATCAATGTCCTTTTCTTCTGTCCTCCATTATTCTTATTTGCAGCAACACCATATCTTTTTATTTGCTAAAGAGGTAATTGTCTTCATGATATCTTGTATCGACATCTATAGAACCTATGATTTGTAGTAAGGGTGAAAATGGGTCGGGTCAGGCAGGTTTGTTGACAATTTTTTACACCCGACCCGGATTATAAACAGTTAAACTGAACCCGTCAAAAACGGACTAGTTTGAGTATTTTTAAGACACAAACCCGCACCAAACGGGTTTGGGTAAATTCGGGTAGGTTTCAGGATTGGTCGGATCGGATTATATGAGTTTTTGGGTTTTCTTCCATTTCAGTTTTCCCTTATGTAAATTTAGGATTCTTAACATGACCCACACTTCTTAGAAAACATTTCATATGCAGCAAAATGATATTAGACAATAGTTCTCTTCTCATATTTTTGACTTATACCAATGATACAAGTCACAAATTTGCAAGTTTCAATTCACTTGCAAACTCTAAATTAAGGGTAAATTGCAAATGAGTACCCGAGGTTTGAACAAATCTCAAAATAGGTACCTGTTGTTTCTTTTTGTTAGTATGTTGTTAGTTTGGGCCTACATTAAGACGTGATGTGCACGTAAGTTAATTTTAAGATCAATTTGCACTTCTTTTCTTCTCTCCTTTCCTTATCTCCCTCAACCCACTCTCTCTCTCTCTTCCCCCCTCCCATTGGTCTCTCTAGGTCTTTCCTTTCTTCCTCTCCTCTCTCATTGGAAATAAATCAATAATAATGGCTTAACTATGAGCCTACCGAAAAGTTTACACTACAAAATAGACACTTCATTTCTCCTAGTACTATACACAAGGGCTTAAACAACCCATTTCCAAAACTATCTATAAACTCAAAAACTCAACTCGCGTAATTCATGCTACATTTTATTGGGAACCTCTCCCTCGCTTAGTTTTTTTCTTTTGAAAAAAGATACATGAGTGAAATTGAGAAGAAGATAGATCACAAATAGGTGTTAGGTCACCATCACTTAGTTTTCTCCAAATACAACCCTAGATCTTTATATGGTAACCATATGAATTGTTGTAACTTTGGTATATTATATTCACACACACACACACGTGTGTGTGTGTGTGTGTGTGATGGATTCCAATGCTTTGGTGCAAGAGAAAGACTAAAGGTGGCTATGCATGGTTTTGGGTTGGGGGGGGGAGATAGAGAGAGTTAATGGGTTCAATTTTGAAATGAGAATGAAATTTGTTTTTAAGAGGTGAAGGAGGGCATTTTGGTCCAAAATTTAAGTCGCATGCCTTGCACGTGTCTAGATAACCAACTAACGAAAAGTGGAGCCCTGGGTATCCATTTTGAGAAAAAACAAAGTTTGATACCCATTTTGACATTTATTCAAACCTCCGGTCCCCTTTCTGCAAATTTACCCCTAAATTAATTACATGAAGAAATCAAAAATAAAAATGAAACAGAGTGACACTATTTATACAAAGTGACACAATTTGAAACTATAAAAAAACAAATTGATACTATTTATACAAAGCGACGAAATAAAAAAGTGGGAAGAATGAGAAAACCTTGGCCTGTTGAAGCATCGAGAGTTGGAGAAGGATCAACAACGAGAGAGATCATCGCTTATCCTTTGTGTTTTTACTTGTCGTTGGCTTCCACAAGGTGCGTGAATTTGAGCGTGGAAAATAAGAGGAGAAGAGAGGAGAGCAAAGGACCAGGAGGTGGCTAGGGTTTCATAAGTGCTATGATTTCTTATAGCTCTTCATATAAGAGAGTTATGAGCTAATCATAGCCACACATACATGGAGATGAACGACTGAGAAAAATATGGAACTTAATATTATAGAGGGTTGGGGTTCCGGGCAGGTATGCATGCAGGTCATGGTTCAAAGACTCGGCCGATTCGGAGACGAGTTGGCCGAGTCGTATCCGTCTCGGCCCGCTCCGAGACGAGTCCGAGTCACGAGTCGGTCGACTCAACTCAGAGGAGACCGACTAGGCCGAGAATCGAAGTTGACTCGGTCGACTCGGCCGATTCACGACCAAATTGGTCGTGACTCGGCCGAGTCAACTCCGATTCTCGGCTGAGTCGGCTCAAAACGTATATTCACCCGTGACGTACGGGTAAGAAGAAAAAAGGAAAAGAAAAAAAAAGAAACTTTCCTCTCTCTTGCTCAGATCTGAGATCGTCGCCGCTGCCCGATCGTCGCCGCTCAGAACTGGACTCTGCCGCCGTTCGATCGCCGTCGGCCGCTCCTCCCCAGCCCCAGGTGATGTTCCTCCCTCCCTCTATTTCTCTCTCTCCCCCTCCCTCTCTCACCCGCTCTCCCCCTCTCCATCTCCCGTCTCCCTTTGTCTCTTTCCCTCCCTTCCCTCTTTTTCTCTCTCCCCTACCTCTCTCACCCGCTCTCTTTCTCCCTTTTCATCTTCCGTCTCTCTGTGTCTTTCCTCTCCCCCTCCATCTCTCTCCCTGTTTCCGATCTCTCTCCCTCTCCCCCTCTGAGATATAAGAGAAACAGATGATGATGGTGATGGTAAAGATGTGAGGGTTTTATCCAGTTCTAATAGTGATGATAATGATGACAATGATGCCGGCGATGGCGGCGGCGGTGATGATGAAAATAATGAGGGTAACAATAGTGCTGATGAACTTATAATCTTGAAGGTCATATGCAAATGTTGAGTTTGACATCAGGCCAATATTATGGTGTGACATATAATCATGACTACAGACCACAACTTGAGAGATATACGAGTACTAGTATCGGTTTATCTACTTACCACAGAGATGATTATAATGATGATTTTGTATTTCATTGCAATTTAATATGGAAATAACTACATTAGCATGTATTTATGAATATAGTTTGTGCAATTTACTATATTGTGCATGTAGTTTGATATGTTTCTACCGACGACGCGTGTATTTATACTTTCGCTTTATGTTTATTGTACTAGGTGATATGTTTTGAAAATGTGATACATGAATGTGGATGTTTACATTTTTTTTAAGATTTGTCGTGATTTTTTCAGATTTTTTTTGAGCTTTCTATGTAGAGTTTCGCGCGTATCACCCGAAACCGATCCGAGTCGCCGAGACCGATCCGTCTCAGTGCTCGCCGAGTCGGCGGCCGAGACCGCGACTGTGAACCATGATGCAGGTTTGGTTTGAGTTTTAGGTAGCTTGTGTCGGGGGTCGGGGTAGAAATCTTTTTAAAGTTTTAAGAGTCGCCCGTTTGTGTTCGGGCGGCTTTCAAAGGCATTATAAACCGTAAAATTCGGGCCAGGGTGGTGCAGTTCGAGCCAAGCCTGACCCGATTTTCAGCCCTAATTTGTAGACATGGTCGTGAGTGTCATTTTTTGACATGGACATGGGGCGTTGGACATGACAATTGTGCAAAATCCAGACACAGGGACATGGCTATTTGTGTATATTCTTTTGAATATATGTATATTTGACTCATACATGTGCCATGCGGTTGTTATTCATATATCAAAGGGCCTAATTTATTTACACGATCTATAAAACAATTTGCATTGTCAAAAGGGGAATAACACACTTCATCTTATACATATTCAAAAGTGAATAATAGGATTTACATTTTGTAGGTATCAGTCATGGACACAATGTCTTGTTTGGGGAATTTTTGGTTGAGAGAAGTGCCTGAGAACTGCTATGCCCTTGGGCTGTGTTTGGCAAGAGGAGTTAGGAGTAATTAAAGTCTAACTCCTCCTAAATCCATCCAAACACCCATTATTTGGGTGGGAGTTGGGGTTTTTGGGCTTTGTCTTGAAAATGGAACACAAAATAAGCCCATTTTCAGGACTTGCCAATTCCAGCATTGGGCTGGAATTAGGAGAGTTGATTCAGCCCCAAAATGAAGAAAAGCTGAATTTGACCAAACTACCCTTGTCTACATGGGTATGCAATCTCTCTCTCACACCCCTCAGCATAATTTCATACTGTTGAGGGGTATAATTGTCACTAGTCAAAATAGTCAAAATCATCATATCTAACTTTTCCTAATTCTCCAACAACTTTTTACTTGCTTCACAGCTCCTCAAACAAAAAAAATAAATCATAATTCCTTCGTAAATCTCTTCTTCCAATACACTAAATCCTAATTCCTAACTCATCTTGCCAAACACAACCTTAATTTTTAATAGTCATGAAGACAATTCACTGCGTCTCTTGGACGCATATTATAGGTGTCAAGTTTGTAGAGGTTTCATGAACTTTCTAACAATGGGGATTTGGAGATGCCAGCGTGAACACTTTCGCTTTTGTAAACGTGTCTGCCATTTATTATATCTACATATTTAATGAGTAATCCACTTAACCTGTTTACCCTTATTTCAATGAAATAAATTTATTTTTATATTTAATGCACACGCTGTAGGTATGACATCTTTCTATGTAAGTAGTAGCGTGTCATTGAAATGTGACATCCTTATAATTTTATGCTTTGAGCTATTTGGAAGAACCATCAAGTTTCGAAGTGCGTGAAACATCAATAATATCTAAAAATTTGATTCATCTAGGTAACACTTAATGTTCATCACTGGAAAAATACTGTATGCTAGAGAATTGACATGCTTAATGTTCATTGTTAGTTAAGTTTGCTGATGTTTCTTCAAAGTCTTTTTAATAGTCTTTTGTGAGAGCCTGAATAATTACCCTGAATAGTATTTAAGTTTGCCTTTTATAATTGATGTATCAAAGAAGTAATTTCTTCTTTAGCAACAGTTGGTGGATAAAGTTTAAATCCACTTATTTCAAAAGGTGATTTAATTGGTATATAATCTGTTTTAATCTCTTTTTTTCTTATTAAAGGTATCCCATAATGGAGGAAAAATCTAGAAATATTCTAGAAGCTATATTAATAGTAACTAAATCAATAGAAGTGGAACACTTCTCTAATTCTTTTGATAAATTTGAGATCAATTTCAGTAAAGTTATTATTAGAAAAATTCTCTCTCTCAAACATGGGGACTACATCCTAATAGGGCCAAGCTAATAAAGCTTGGTGAAAGACAAATATCTTTCAATTACTTAGACTATTTCTTTGCCTTTCATAATGTCTTTTATTATGAATTAAAAAAAAATTTGGTTCATTCGAATCTGCCTAATTATCCTCTCTAAAGAACTCCCTTCATGGTTTCTTCAATGGCGGCTCAAGTTCGGGATTGAATTTCCAATTTTACTTACCTTCCTCTCTTCAAGCCCAATTTTCACCCTGGATTGACTCTCATCCTCATTTTACGTCTCCCGATTCCACTCTTTTTTTCTGAAGAGAGTACACTCTATTTCTTTTTCCAAAATAAAATTCCTTATATTTTTAAATGGACAATTAAGGGTGAATTCAATATAATCTCTAGAAAGTTCGTTATTAAGTGGTGGAACAAGATTGATGAACAGGTCAAATTGACCGAAAATTGAAAAATAAGGCAAAATAATATTTTGCTAAAATTCCAGGAGAACTTAGAGAAGAAAATCCGCTTCTTGAGTTAAAAAATTCCCTTCGAAGGAAATATCTTATGATGACAGAGGAGGAATTAAAGAAGATGTGCTTCCAATATATGTAAGTACAATTAGAGCAAACATTTAAGCAGGATAATTTATCCCTGTGCTCTTCAAAGACATCCACCAAGACAATGGATGAACTGAAAAAGAGCTTTAATCAAGACTCAGAGGAATAAATTTCACCAGATGCTCAAGACCCGAATCTTAAAGAAAATATTGACGATTAGATTCGTCAAATAAAGACACTCAAAAGAGGACAAAATCTATTATAGGATGAAAGCATCTCTGATAAACTTGACGTTGAATCTTCCTACAAGTATCGAGAGGATTCTATCAAATGCCAGAAATAGTGATTTAAGCACTGAATCACAATTAATAATGCTGCTAATATAGTTATACAACAAGATAAAATGGTGCTAATAACTCTAAAAGCTAGCTGTCCACCTTTTGAAGAATCTCAGAATCAGCTGTCTACTTTTATTTTAGTATAATGTACTTTAATTGATTGAGCCCCAGGGAGCCGTCAATCAAATGATAAATGTCCCACTGAAATTAAAGTGGAACACTAAAAAAGAATAACAAGTGACACACTAAAAAACAACTGGAAGCCACTAAAAATGAAGAAGATAAGACTAAAGGTCTTTATATAAGAAGTAAGGCTTTTAAGAAGAGGGCATCAGCTGAGAATCTTCTTTCTTCTTTTGTAGTCTCGCTCAGTATCTACCCCTTCTATCACTTTGTAAAATATTTTTAGTATCATGTAAAATATTCTAGTGTCAATAAAAGTCTGCCTTGCTTGTCTATTCGTGCCGTGCCTGGATTTTGATTTTGTTTATGCTGCTCTCAATAACCATAGTCTAAACTAAAAATAAGTTAACTAAGTAATTACTTATATCTAAGAGTACAGAATAAAATACCTTACTCAGTCATATATAATGGCTCTAATACCAAAATTGAGACCAACAGAAACAAAATCCAAATCAAGGCATGACACGAACAGACAAGTAAGGCAGACTTTTATAGATACTAAAATATTTTACATAGTGATACTAGAAATATTTTACAAAGTGATAGAAGGAGTAGATAAGCTCAGCACATGAGCAAGAGTACAAAAGAAAGAAGAAGATTCTCAGCCGATGCCCTCTTCTCAGAAGACTTGCTTCTTATATAAAGACCCTTGCTCTTATCTCCTTCATTTCTAGTAGCTTCTAACTGTTTCTTTAGTATGTCACTTGTCATTTTTTTAGTGCTCCACTTTAATTTTAGTGAGACATTTGTCATTTGATTGACGGCTTTCCGGGCCTCAATCAATCAAAGTGCATTCCACTAAAATAAAGATGGACAGCTGGTTCTGAGATTTTTCAAAATGTGGACAATTAGCTTTTAGAGTTGATGGCATTATTTTATCTTGTCGGACAACTGTATTAACAATATTATTGATTGTGATGTCAGTGCTTACATCGCTATTTCTGGATTTAATAGAATTCTCTCGATACTTGTAGGAGGATTCGGCGTAAAGTTTATCCGGGATGCTTTGCTCCTATAGTAGTTCCTGTCTTCCTTTAAGTGTCCTCCATTATTTGGCGGATGTAATCGTCAATATTTTCTTCAAGATTCGGGTCTTGAGTACTTGGTGGAATTTCTTCATTCGAGTTTTGATTAAGGCTTTTTTTTTTCAGTTCTTTTATTATTTTAGTGAATGTCTTTGAAGAGCATAGGGACACATTATTCTGCTCAAATGTTTCCTTTAATTGTGCTTGCGTATATTGAAAACACGTCTTCTTTAATTCCTCCTTTGTCATCATAAGATACTTAATATTCATCATTGGAAAAGTACTGTATGCTAGAGCAATTGACATGCTTAATGTGTTATAATTTATCTTGATCCATTTAACTCTAGTACTTCTGTCCAATATTGTGAAGTTGGGATACTTTTCCAACCTTGGAATTTTATGCATGGATACTTGTATTTGAAAGCGGCCCTTCTGTTTGGTATGCTCCGTTGAGAAGAATTCATGTATACTACATTTTCACTTTTTTATGCATGTTTGTGCATGGGGAGGAGGAGGAGGAAGAAGAGCTTAGATTGAAAGATCCAAGAAAAAGAGTGGGTGGCAAAGAGCTTGAGTTGTGGATGGGTGATCCAGGGAAAGAGGAGCCAAGAGAAGGACGAGCGAGAGATTAAGAGTAGGTGTTTTCCCCTTTTTTCTCCCTCTAAACGATCTATCTTTGTGACATGAAGGTATACGAGAGGGATTGGTATAATGAAGGGGCAAAACGTGAAGAAGAGTTGAGGAAGGGTAAGATAATAAATTCGGAAAGAAAGCAGGATCATTGACACATTTTTCCTGTTTTTCTGTGGGCGGAGGGATAGGTTTTAATTTTCAAGGATAATATTTGAACTTGAAACATTGCGAGCTGCTATCATGTTATATAACTACTTCGCAAAAAAAGCCCAAGATGATGTATTTGTGGTCCATAGAGCATCAGGCAACCCTAGCATGCATATCCTAAAGATTCCAAGCCTCTTACAGTAAATGAGAAGTCAATTATATTCTGTAGAAAGATAGCTACACATACCTTCAGATACTGTAATTATGGAATTTGAGTCTTTAGGCAATATCAGATGATCTGATGACCACTCCTTTTGAGTTAACTACTGATCAGGTTGGTTCAATTCTTGAATCACGTTAAGTAGTTTGGAGTTTGGACTACCGATTTTGACCTGATAGGTCTTGTTCTCTTGTAATTTTGATGTCAATAAACATGATTAGTTGTTCTGAAATCAGCTTAATAATGTCACTACATTTCAAATCTTTTACTTTTTCAATAGTGAATGCCTTTCATTCTATAGCATTCACATAATTTGACTTGTCTGAAATGCATTAAATATAGCAGTTATGTTTGTTCTCTGTTAGAAGATTGTATACTTATCTACCATTTTCTAATCAGAAAACCAGCAAACTGTGTTATAGTTCTATTTATTTTTTGCTTTTTTCATCTTCTCCCTTGTAAAATTTGGCATAGCAGGATATTGCATCATACCTTTTCTTCTAGTTACCAGAACTGCAAACTGCCCCTGGAAGACTCGAGATGTTTTTAGTATTAATAGTCCAATTCTTATGCAGCCCCTTAATGCTCATGGTTATGCACAAGTAATAATTGGGAAACCAGATTTGTTCTTGCGCTGCAGACCAAAAGATTTGCAGACTGAGAGCTGTTCATGGGCAGTTGGTTACTTGAATTCTGGAACTAACAACGTCATGTGGCGAATACCTTGTGGCGATGAGGCACTTGCAAGGATTGTATCTAGTGTAACGTTTGTTTCAGCACTAATCTGTTCTCTTTTAATTGTTTTCTCTGCCATATGTTTTTCTAAGAATGATAAGATCAAAGGATCATACTAATGATTGCCCCCTTTTATTGCTTCTCATGTGACGGGCAGTATCATTTTAGGGTTAGTCAGTTTTGGTGAATGATATTAATGGTTCCGAATGGTCATTTAGCACTCATAATACTATCTTTACTATTTGCAGTTGACCCCTTCTGACTGTTGCAATTCTGTTTGCTGCCCCCCCCCCCCCCACCCCCCCCCCCCCCACCCCCCCCCACCCCCCCCCCCCCCCCAACCCCCCATGTGGCTTTGCTTTGATACATGTGCTGAGGTTTCTATCATGTCTTTCAAAGATTTTGTTCACTGCGGAGGTCTCAGAGCTTGTAGGGATGATTAATTGCACAATATCATCCACATGGAGTTGTAATGTAGTCTGGATTAGCTCAAAAGGGACCCAAGTAATTTTCCTCATGACAATTTGAGATGGTGGGAGGTCTCGCATGGAAAATCATTGAAACTAATTTAAAGCATGTCAAGTTCTGTCTTATCGGGTTCCGATGAACCATTTGGTGGAAGAATGAGCCTTAAAAGAAAAAAAACAGAAGGAAAGAAGAGCAAGAAATCTACAGGGCCATCTAATGACAAGGAGAAGAAACTGTTAAGTTTAAAGATTGGCTTCTGCCCAATAGCAAAAAGGAATGGCATAGTTCGTGATTTCATGCTCTCAGATTGGCTCTCTAAGAAATTGTGGCACTCGCAATAACACCACCTGTTCTCTTCCTAATTGCTTGGGGGGGTGGGGGGGGGGGGGGTGGGGGGGGGGGGGGGGGGGTGAAAACATGATTGCTCTCAAATTAGATTGATCAGAGTTATTGTAGTGAAAATATGGTTGTTAAATCTGGAAGACAACTTGTGCAATGAAGCCAAAAGTATGTGAGTGAAGCTGCCTCCATGTCTGGCATGGTGTTAAATTACTGGGAGAAGAGTTTAGATCAGATCTGTTGGACAGGGAGCAGGGGGAAATTCTGAGAGAGATTTGAACAAAGAATGCCAGAGAATCTGTTTATGACAATATAACAGTAGAGGAACCTGAAGAAATCAAATGGAAATGGTGGGCAGTGCAGTGAAGCATAAAGAGTCAGAGCTTGAATTAGACTACAAAGGTCAGAGAAGAGGTGGTTCAATCAGGCAAGAGTGATGGTTACTTGGGACCACTGAGGTGCATCCTAACAGAACTTTGTTCCTTTTATTTCATAATTTATCAGTATACGTCTGTACGTCTAATTTTGCAGTTATGGTACCAACTTTGATAAATCCTTTGCATGCTGGATTTTCCTGAACTTTTTTTTAATAATAGTAGCTCATACACGTTCTATTATGAATTGGTTGTTTCTTCAATTCTGAAAGTTTTATTTGCTCCAATCAGCATCAAATTGTAGTAAAAAGTGAAAAATCACTGTCTATTTGGAAAGTTCCATCACTTTTTAAATAGTCTAGAAGACACATAAGTAATTTGATATGCCAAGGCCATATTATTATGTAGGGGCGGACCCAGGACTAATTCTTTGGTTGGTGTGTGGGGGGTGGGGGGGGGGGGGGGGGGGGGGGGGGGGAGGAGATGACGGTCTTAGAGCAAAATGGGACTTGAGAGTTGGTCATACTTCCATCAGGGAAGAAAGCCTAGGGTGCAAATGAGTTTACACTGTCAAGTTAAACTCAGATGAATCCTGTTGTCATTAGTAATGACATACCACTGACCATTTCATTAGTTGGACATCAAGAATGCCTTTCTCAATGATATTCTTGATGAAAATATTTATATAGAGTAACCACCGGGTTATGTTACTTGGGGGGTGTACGAAGGTTTGCAGGTTGAAGAAGTCACTCTACGGTCTGAAACAGTCTCTGAGAGCTTGGTTTGGACGCTTTGCATCAGTGATTCAGGAGTTGACCTCTGTCAGTCAAAGAAAGACCACTTTGTATTTTGGCTGACACAACATGAGAAGAGGATCCTACCAGTTGTATATGTAGATTATATTGTGATCACAGGAGATGACATAAAGGAGATGGATAGCCTAAAGAAATACTTGCTGAAGCATTTTCAGATCAAGAATCTTGGATCCCTGAAGTACTTATTAGGCATTGAGGTGGCCAGGTCCAAGAAGGGTATTCTTTTGTCACAAAGAAAGTGTGTACTTGAGTTGCTTTCGGACGCTGGGATGAGATGCATGGGTATTGATTCTCTGATGGATGTGAACACAAACCTGCTATCAGATCAAGGGGAGCTTTTTGAGGATGCTAGGGGTACAGGGGATTGGTAGAAAAATTGAACTATATGACGGTGACCACACCGGACATCACATTCACAGTCAGCGTGGTGAGTCAATTTTTGTCAGCACCGAGGACTAGTCACTTGGTGGCGGTAATGAGGATTTTGAGGTATCTAAAGAAAGCTCCAGGGAGAGGACTTCTCTATTCAGATCATGGATGCACTCAAGTAGCAGGTTTTTCAGATGTGGACTGGGCAGGGTGCCCTTTTGATAGGAGACGACCAAGATATGTGTCTGTCTTAGAGGAAATCTTGTGCCATGAAAAAGCAAGCAGAGTGTGGTCTCTCAGTCTAGGGCAAAGTCGGAATACAAGACAATGACAAATGTGACATTAGAGCTAATCTGGATCAAATATTTATTGACAGAGATTGGTTTTCTCTCAGAGTGTCCCATGAGACTATATGGTGACAACAAGACAGCAATATACATTACTGAAAATGACGTGTTCCATTGAGAAATCAAACACATTGAGGTTGATTGTCATATAGTTGTAAGAAGCTTGAGGATGAGATCATTGTGACAAAGCATGTATCCTCAAGACACCAGTTAGCAGATCTTCTTACCAACCCACTTGGTAAAACAATGGTAGATTTTATTTGTGACAAGGTGGGCATAAATGATATATATGCTCCAGCTTGAGGGGGAGTGTTAAGACACTGTGTATATATAGTTTAGTCTCACATTTCCTTTGAGATTGGATGTACTGTATACTAGTTATTATATATAAACAAGGGGTATGAGGCTTAGACTTCAACTCTCTCTTTCAAATCTCTGATACTATTTTGACATGGTATCAGAGCCCCTTAAATAAAATCCAAAACCCTAATCCCAACCACTCTTCCAAATAGAAAAAACTGTTCATCTTCTTCCCCGTTGACCCCCACAAACCCTAACCCATCTCCCCCATCCACATGTCGTCGTACTTCCTCGTCCACCCACCTAGAACCTTCGCCGCCTTGTCGCCGCCTTGTTTCCCTTCTCGATCTCGTCCAAAGATCAGATCTCGCCACCGCCTTTCTCTCTAATGCTATCTCAGACTTTCGTCCTCATCTTCGCCTTCTGCGAGTCGCGTGCTTTGCGTGCGATACCTACGTCACTTTGCGAACTGCTCGTTGTTGAAGAAATGTTGTCTTCTTCATCTGCAGTCGTCGTTGTCAAAGAGTCGTCTCTGCAGTCGCCTTCTCCGTTTTGTCACGTCATCCCATCCTCGTCGCCGCCTTCCTCATGTCGTCTTTGTCACAACGTCATCGTCTCGTCTTTAACTCGTCCATGCAGTCGGCGCGAACCGGGCCGTCT
The DNA here is from genome assembly GCA_038442645.1 of Agave tequilana. Taxonomy (NCBI): domain Eukaryota; kingdom Viridiplantae; phylum Streptophyta; class Magnoliopsida; order Asparagales; family Asparagaceae; genus Agave; species Agave tequilana. Next base: position 2,751 of record JAVJIF010013396.1, on the reverse strand, counting down.
TCATCTTCATTCGCTGTCTGCAATCTTCGTCCTCTGTAGTCACACCGTTGTCAAAGAGCCATCCTCTGCAGTCGCTTTCCCCGTATCGTCTCGTCATCCCATCCTCGTCGCCGCCTTCCCTGTGTCATCTTTGTCACACGTCATCGTCATCTCGTCTTCAACTCGTCCCTGTACTCGGTGCTAACGTGAGTCAATCGCGCCGACGCGATTCACCCGAGCCGACCTAGGCCGACTGAGCCGAGCTGACAGCGTTGACCTGAGTCAGCCAGAGCCAGTGGCACCAACCCGAGCCGACCAGCTCTGAGCCGATGCAGAGCTGATGTAGTAAGCTACTTTATTTTGAATTTTCTGTTGTGTTTTGGTTTGATTTTTTTTTAAAGGAGGAATTTTCTGAGGAAGGTTCTTGTTCAATTTCGTCTGTTTCATGATGGTGACTCTACTGAGAGAAAGACGACTGAGTCTAGTAGAAAAACGGCTCAGACGAGGATTTCAGAGATATTTTCTGGTAAGATTATAGACCGAAAACTTGATAGAAATAATTACTTGCAGTAGAAGCGGGTGATTGAGATTTATGTGGCTTGTCGAGAATGACTAGTTATTTGTGGTAGACCCTCCTACCCCAGTGACAAATGTTTGGACACTGAACGACAACATCCTACTATATTAGATTCTGACCACGATGGAGCTCAAAATTCAAGACTTGGTTCTTCATTGTATGACTGTTAAGGAGTTATGAGGCTTTACGAGATCTCTACGGAGGAAGTAGCAACATCAATAGACTTATGATGTGTTTAGAAGGTATTTCGAAAGAAACAGAATGGCCGGCCCATGGATGATCTTAGCGAGTTTAATGCCTAGGAGGAATTTCGAGGTATATTTCTGATCACATCTGATATGAAGCAAATACAGAACCATTGAAACAGATTGATGATATTGACCTACGGGGTAATCTCGATCTTCTTTATTCTCAGTCAGGCCTCAGATTATGAGAAGCTCTGAGCTCTTTATTGGAGACATCACTTCTTGAAGACTGTCGTTCTTGAGATTTAATCTGACACTAGTACAACAACCTCAGATCGATCTGTCCTAGTAGCACAGGGAAGGCAGACTGCTTGTGGACGTTGAGGAGGCCGTACTGACATGGAGGGACGAGGGGCTACACTGGTGGACATTTTGGTGGCCGCGGTGGTACCAAAGACGGACGAGAAGGCCCTCAAGGAGGTCCTAGAGGAGATGACTCTGGTTTATTGTAACTGCTGCAAAGAGCCAGGTCATACGAAGTATCGGTGCCTCTTCTGAAGTGAAACCAGTAAGAGGTGCACACGTCTCTACCACTATTCCAGATGATGAGCAGCTACGACGTTAGTTTGAGTAGTTTCAGATGTTCCAGTAGCAACAGAATACAAAGTCTCTCAGTGAGTGTTATAAGAGAAACTATTTTAGAAAGTAATTTATTTGGAATATTTAAGTGGAACCATTTGTTGAAGAAAATTATTAAAAATTTTATTTTAATGGATAAATTATAGGTTTTTTTCCAATTTTGGAGGAGCATTATTGAGAAAAATGCATATATATTTAATTAGAAATTAAGTAAACCCGTTAAAAACTCTTTCAAATGAGAAGGGGGTGGGGTTTGGGGCTGCCGGCCGGACCCCCTATAAATCCACCCCCTTAATATGTACGGTCAATTGAAATAGCAGATAAAGACTGGGGCTTAGAAAGGAACTTGGAGCATGCCAACATTGGTATATCATTCTTAGAAGAGTGGTTGTGAGGAATGGAAGGACAAACCATTTGTCATTGGCGTAGTAACAGTTAGGAAGAAGCACAAATGAAAATCGCCCACTGAAAAAGTCATCCAGCTTCTATCCTGATATAAGAAACCTGATGACGCCGAAATGTTGCACATTGAAAGCTTAAGCATATCTTTATAACTCAGAAACGCGAATCATTTTCACCAAGGATTTGTATTCTTATATTTCATAGGTATATATGTCAACTTTTCGTGATCATGGAAAAATGGGTTTGGTACTGCTACTGTTTAACCATCACTGAACTATCTTCACTATTCATGGCCAAAAGGAGTCTGTTAATATTACTTTCCCTACTCTTAGAATCAGTCATGTCCAACAGCATTTCACCTACTACAAGAGAGACTTGGATTTTATTGTTGTCCAACAAGGGTTCAACACAAGCGAGAAACTTGAAATTGTTTATGTTTTATTGCAAGTGTCATTTTCATGACAAATATCAATGAGGGAAGAATTGGGAGGATCTCTCTATGGTAGAGATTTATCAAGTGGCGTCACGGTGGAGAATTTCATTTAGTGAAGAATGAAGACTTTCCACCAACATGCTATTATAGATGTTGTCTTAGAAGCAATGAGGAGGAAGCGAGATATTTGCATCTTTCTAGCATGTTCGTTATTTGGTGAAATCATATGAGGCCATGCCGCCATAGATGTGAAAATTAAGTTACATATTAGTATAACAAGTTTGAAATGAAAGTCAATCCAAATACTTTTTTTCCCCTAAGAGAGATTTATGGTTATAAAAGAATAGAGAAATGATGTCTACCTGTAGATGTGACCAAAATAACTAAAAGTAGTAGTCTTATTAACAGCCTTGACAACAAAATTTAATGCCATATCTGTTAAAAGTTGAATTCAATGGATTACCATCTTGTTGCAGGACAACCTAAGAGGTGAGATTTTAGTATCAACACCGAAGGGATGAGAAATAAAGTCTTAA